>JAHWXV010924202.1:0-11817 GCA_024586415.1 Phrixothrix hirtus | reverse complement strand
TTTTCATATATCATTTATTTTTAACCTCAGATTTAATTATTTCAGGTTTCGCATTTTCTATTTTAATATTATCGAAGTTAATTCAGTACTATTAAACTTTCTCTGATTTAGATACTTCATTATTCATGCTTAGATAGTGTTTAACCATACCCGCCTATGGTTTTTTAAACAACCTTGATTTAATTTTGCCATGCGCATAGGAAGATAATTGTAAATTTTACCTTTTTTTTCTAACGAACTTTGTGAAAACGATACTAAATTTCTGTAACTTAATATTTGGTTTTGAATCACCTTTAGTTGCTGTTTTAAAATCATTGCAACAATTTTGCAGTGATTTTTGTTGGTTTATTATTTCCTGGAAGATTAGCTACTAGTCTCATTGCATATACCTCTAACGTTAATTATCATTTGAATGGGCTAAATTACGTTAATTTCTGCGAACGCTGAGATTCTGCTTTTTAATGGAAGATTAAATTTCTTTGCAAACACCTGGTTAAAAGTACGACATCTTGCTGTCCAGATTTGTACAAGACGTGTATTGTTGGTTGCCTATCTTCTGGAGAATTACTGGACTTGAAAAGAAACTTCAGCTGGTGGTTTTCAACTATAAACAGTTATATATATATATATATTATAAATTTTACTACTGAACATTAATTTAGTAGAATTTGTTTCTAAATATACATGAACAGGAAGTTTGCTTTTTATATTTGTGTTAAAGATATTATATATTTATAGACAGGTCATGAACATGATAAAGGTGAACTGATACCAAATCAATATTCAGACCATGTGGGTGTCTAAATGTAGTTATGACATTTGCTGTAATAGTCCTAACGATATTATTAAAACATATTTCAATATTTATCATGCCCTGGCCAAGCTACATAGCTGGAGTTTCATTTTCTATCACTCATTTGATATCTATTAACGATTAACTTAATTATAACTATTATAACTACCGATATTGCTATCTCGACTTAGTATCTGTTTTCCTTGAGCAAGCCGGTAATTTGTCTATAAATACATAATATCGTTGCTTTAAAGAAATACGTACATTTTAAGAAGGATTTTAACTTGTGCCGGGACACGAGCTTGTTATTTTTTTCTTTCTACTTAGTTTCTTTCTGCTGATTTTAGGTACTATATAGTACCGATAAGGGGGGCAGGGGGGGGTCTTCTTAGCTTCCCACTCTAATGTGAGTGTGGGAAGATTTGATTTCTGGTATCTAGCTTGTTTCTTCTTATAGATCTGCTTCCAGCAGTCGTGACATGTTTTGGATTTAGTTGTTTGAGTATACTGCTACTCTTTTAATCACGTTCCGTCTTCTTTCCGTAGCTCGAACTACTAGGTCTTCGGCTTTTAGGTATTTTCTTAGGTCCTCGTTGGTTATGTAGTAAGGGACGCTGGTAATTGTTCTGACGATCTTATTGTGGGTTTTTTGGATCCTGTCTTTGGAAGTTTTGGATACTCGACACCATAGTTCTTCTCCATATGTGAGAGATGGGATCAATATTGTTTTTTCCACCTTTAGTTAGGTTTTTAACGGTAGTTTTGCTGTTCCTGCCTATGATGCTATATAGTTGGTTTGTTGCCTTCATGGTTAGGCCCGCTCTCCTCTTTGTGTATTGCATGTAATTTAATTTACTATCAAGGGTAACCCCTAGGTAGGTACCTTTGGCTCTAATTTTATATGCGCCGATGTTGTTGCTTTTTCCCAGCCTATTAGTGAATCTTACTGTTTCTGTTTGGGAATATGTTGAGTGCCATCTTATACAGTACTGCGTTGCGCCATACCTGGTCGTATGCTTTTTCCATGTCATACATGCTCACATACGTTGTTCCTCTTTTAGCTTTTGCTTGGTGTATGATGGATTCTAGGTTGGCTGCCTGTTGAATTGCGGTTAGACTTTTGCGGAAGCTAAACTGGGTATGCGGTATTGTGTTTTTGTCTCTAGGGCATCCTGGACATAGAAGTTTGCGAATGATTCTGTTATCTTGACCATCACATTGAGCAAGCTAATAGGCCTTCTGCTTGTTGGAATTACTGGATTCTTTTCTTTCTTAGGTAGAATTATGTTGACTGCCTCTTTCAAATTCGGTGGATAATGGCCGAGTAAGGATATGGCGTTGATTATGTTTGTTAGTTCTCTAACTGCTGTTTCAGGTAGTATCTTGATTACTCGGTGGGGATTCCGCCTCGCCTGGTGCTTTTTTGGAATTTAGTGACTTTATTTTGCTGTTTAGCTGACTCAAGTGATTTAATATGGCTTCGTTATTTTGGTAAATTTAATTGCTCTTGCCATACTGTTGACCCCGCTTTGTAGTTTCTTGGGCGTTTTAAGTTTATTTGAGAATTGGCTTTCAAAGTGTTTTCCTAGCGCTTCCGCGTTTTCTTGGTCATCGAACACTAGTTTCCCTTCATACTCTATCGGGGTGTTAGGGTTCTTCTCCTTTCTTAATTTCTTGGCCAGTCTCTACAGCTTGTTGGTATTATCTTTGTCTCCGATCTCTTCCAACCTTCATTCTTCTTGTTTTCTATCATTTGGTCTACTTCTTTTTGTAGTTCTTGATATGTGTTTTTGTCGTGTAGGTATGTTACCCAGACTCATGTTGAGTCTGCCCATCTCTTCTTGCCCTGATTTTTTGCCTTTATGTTTTCTTTTTTTGTGTTCGAGAGCCCCCATTTGTTGATGTAATTGGCGTTGGCTGGTTATTGACGTCTTGTTAATTGATTCTCTAGTTTAGTAGTTAGTCTATGCACCGTCGAGTCCGTTTCCTTTTTGGTCTTAACCGGCGTGGGTGGGGCGTAAGAATTCATGTAGTATGCATATTTCATCCAGTCGGTTTTGATTGTTGCCGGTTTGATGTTCGCTTGTTGTTGGGTGCCGAATTTTAGCTTCACTGGGAAGTGGTTTGAATTTAGTTCATGTATCGTCTGAGCGTTGTGTTTCCATTTAATGCGTTTGCTGCGAATATTTCTATGACATCTCCAAGCTTGCTGGAATATAATGGATTTGACGTTTTCCGGTGCTATGATCTTCAATGTCGGGTTCTCTATTCGAAATGTTTTTAGCAGTTTACCATTCGGGTTGTGACATCTACTACCCCAAGAGGGGTGTTTCACATTTGCGTCTCCACCTATTAGGGTTGGGTCATGTTTGATGAGATCTTCTAGCTCACTCCTAGTTATTTTATTACTCGGGGGATTGTACACTGCGATTACATTTATTTTCCTCCCGTTGATTTGGGCCTTGATGCCTGTAGCTTGCATATGGGTGTTCGAAGCTTCAAAGAATTTGGGGAGAGCTACTGCGGTAAGTTTGTTATGGATTGATATGGCTACTCCACCACCTGGTCTGCCTACTCTGTTTTCTCTATAAACTTAGTAGCTCGCAAATCAAAGTTTGTCCCCTTATTTTAGAGGAGCTTCGGTTAGCATCAGAATCGCTATGTCGTATTTCCTTAAGAAGATTTCTAATTTATGGTGTTTATTCGACACCCCGTTCGCGTTACACGGTGATATGGCTGGTATTTGCGAATTACTCATTTTTATGTTCGTTCACCATTAAGAACTTTTTAATAATTTCTGGTAGCATCTCTGTTAGTAGCTTCTCTAGTGCTACTTCGGTTTTGGTGTTGTCGCTTTCCACAGGTGCATAGTTGATAAGTCTGCCTTTTGCTCTTTCGGCGTATGTGATGCTTTGTCCTACTTCGGCTGCCTTAATTGTTCTTGCGTCTTCCTCTTTTTTGGTCTCTCTTTGTCTTTACAGATTGACTTTGCATTTTTGATAGTTGGTCGGGTGATGTTCTCCGCAGTTACTTCAATTAGCGAGTTTCCCATTGTTCATTTTGCATTCAAAAGTGGGTGGCCGTCCGCTCACTTAAGACATCTGAAGGGCGCTGTGTATCGGTATGGTACATGCTCATATATTTGGCATATGTAGAACTATTGGCTCTTGGTTGGTCTTATTTTAGCTTTAGTCATGATGCGGATTTTAAGTATTACAGTTAGCTGAAATAATTCTTTGCCCTTCGGGTCGGTTTTGTTATAATTCGCTAGAATCAATGGGAATTTTTTTGTATCTCTTGCCTAGTCGCTTAATTGAGTTTGAAAAGAATCCCTTGCTCTCTAGGTCTTGCTGGATTTCTTCCTCGTTGAAGAATTCTAGCACTCCTCTTAAGACAACCTTCAGTTCCGTTTCTTCTGGGAACTGGAAGGTATGATAGGGTTCATCTAGTTCCTGAATTATGCTGCGAAGCTTGCGGAAGTATTCAGCGGTGTTTGTGAAGATTTCTATTCCTTCACTCACGTTAAAAACTTTGAGGAAAGCAATTCCGTTGCCTTCGGCCACAATCTCTATTGCTTTATATGCTTCCTTGTTGCGTATGATTAGTGGTGGGGGTTTCTTATGTGTTTTAGGTTTCTCCTGCTCTTCGTCTTTTTGAGAGGGCTTGCTTTTTTTTAGTTGGGGAGGGATTATCACTGCTGGGAAACCTACTATGTTGCTTTCCCCTGGTTGATTCGCGTAGTTGGGTTCTTTGTCTGGGTGGCTTTCTTCCAAGGTGTTGCTTTAGTTTGAAGCTTTGGTAGAACTCTTCTTCGTCAGTCTTCTTTGTTGTGGGTACCTTGTCGCTGAAGTACCCATGATTCATTTCCTTGTTTTAGAGGTTAACTAATTATTCGGCTAGTCTTTTTATTCCTTATTCTATCTTACCCAGAACTTCTTTATACGCCTCTAACTTCTTCCTGGTTTTAAGGACATTTTTGGTTACACAAATGATGATCCATTTTGAGTTTAGGTGGTTTAATTAAATCAATTGACGACATTTGGGATGATGTTCGAGTAGGGAGCGGACCCCACGCGTATGGTGTATTGGTGGTCAGCAACAGTAAATATTTGCTTACTGCTGTGTGGGATCTGTTGGTGTATTTAGATAAATTTTAAAACATTTACTCTGCCCATTTGTTCCGTTCCGGTTGGTACAGCTTGATTTGCAGGACCAATCGGAATTTCTTGTTGAGGATTTGATTTGTACGTATCTTCCCTGTTTGTAATAAATGGATACCTCACGTGACCCACTACTGCTAGAGTAGGGGCTTAACGCAAAGCACCGGTTACCTTGAACACACACTATTCACTTGACTTAACCTCACAAACGGCACGTCTTACTCCGACGCTCTCTCAAGCGCGACTGCCCGAGCTTGTTAGTGTGCTGGAGTACAAATGTAGAGTCCACTGTACGAACCCCAGCCAAGCGGAATTTTTCTAATATTCTCAATAATATTATTAAATTATAATTTCAATATTTATCCTGTTCTGCCAAAGTTAGGTAGTTTAAGTTCGCAGTTTCTATCACTCATTACAAATAATTGTTTATTACTTTTATGTGATGACATATGTGCTAATATGGGGTAGTATATTTTTATTGAATCTCTTATTTAGGCAGAGTGTATAAATTTACTTAATTATTCCAAAAGTAATAAATTTAGTTAAAAAAATCGTAATTTGTAGTATTAATGTACGCGTTTGTAGCAAGTATTTAGTTTCCTTATGGGTTATTGCTGAAGGTTTCTAGTTTTGCTCCTTCAGTACTGCAGATACACAACTAGTCGCGCAGTAATATTGATTATTTATTAATTTGGTATCAAGCTGGTAGTTGAAACACATTATATTTTATATGAGTAACTCTTCGCATCTCGTTGATGCTAGCAGGTATTTACTTATTCCCTACATACCGTACATCGCGTGTCACTTTTTTATTGTTTTATTGTTTCCTTTTATATTCACGAAAGTCATTCCGTCAGCATTTTATTACTGGTATTTCTTTGATCTTCTCGGAAAACTACACTGCTAAATTATTTAATTGTTGGTTTTCTTTAATTTTTTAGGTATTTTCATATTATTCTGTAATAATACAAATTAAACTTTATTTTCAAATTTAATTTCCAGTTTTAGTTTTTGACGATTTATCGGCTAATTTTTCCTACTTTTCTTAAAACATTTATTAGAGGGATTTTCCTAAAACTTTTTGGTCACACCTAGATAAAATTAGAAAACTGAAATATTGCACAATCCGTGCATGCAAATGTTAAAAAATTACCAACACAACTAATTAAAATAAATTGGAATTCCATAATTATTTCGACAGTTTAGGTGCGTTGTTTTAATATACAAAATTCAAATAATCTAATCCAGGTAAACAGAGCAAGTTTGGTGTAACCCTTTCTTGCCACATAATTGTGGGTTATGTTTACCATAATTAACTCGTGAAAATCCCAATACTAATTTAAATACAAAACAATTGTTTAAACCAATTATTTTGTACTAAACAAATATTTATAAACATTTCAATAGAGACCTGCTAAATTTTTCTTTGTATACATTTCAGCGATACAGTTCCACTATTTCGTTGGATCCGGAAACCTTCACCGAACTATCACATATTTTAATTAAAGTTTATCTTAGCTAGTGTTAATTTTAGGCTTAATACTTAATGTAGTGAATTGTTTATTTATCGAATTTTGGCCATCTTCGATTTAGATAAACTAGAACATTGTTTTCTCAGTGTCATGGATTAATATTTCACAAATTCATATTATTTTACAATATGGTTTTATAGAGTTGGGTAAGAATTTTAAATTATCCTTTCTTTTGTATAATAACACAAATGTAAATGTCAGAGCATATAAAAGACGAATAATTTTACCGAGATATATTTTGAAGTTAGACCTTTTAAAATACATGACTTTTGTTGTTGAGGTTGCTGACATTCTGTTTTACACTTACTAATTTGATACTGTATGTCGTTTTGAGTGACTGTGTTTTTTTGACAAACGCACCATTTTTCACAATGACAAATTCCTTTTATTGTAAATACATTCATAAGGTAGTCGTTTTCAAATTTAACAATTTCATGTTTATTTGGCAACAGGACATTAAAAATAATTAGGTACTTTAAGGATAAATTCCCTTTGATGATAAAGCACAGGGTACCAATTTGTATATCAAAAATTTGAATACTGTTACGTCAGAAATAATCACATGAATTATATTTAATAATATATACACTAATACAAATTAGTTCGTTTATGCTGTATATTTATCATATTAAACAGATGATAAGGGTTGTTATGTAAACTTTTTTACAACTTCTAAACTTTATACCGCACAACTTTTGGGAACCTCTAAACCTTTACTAAGGGGAATAAAGTAAATATGTAACTCTAAATAAACCATTTATTTTATATTAATATTAACATAAATCATAATCGTGCCGACTACGCGCGGGGATATTGAAGAATAGGTTAGGTGATTCTTTTTCTAAACTGCTTTATACAAATAATCAGTGACGAGAAGCATTAAAATAAAACATGTCTAACTAATTGAGATCTACAAAATAAAAACTGCTAAATAGAATTACATAGATGTGTAACCCACTTCATGATGTTACACCAATTAAACCAATATTATAGTTTACATGGTAAATTATTTACTACCGTATAGATTGTATTTCTGGCAAATGAAAATTCTTTGCACGCATTCAATATTGCTGTATATTTGCAATTAAAAAATCACAAGTCTCTTTGGTAAAATCATTAGTTATCATGATAGCGCTTCATAAATATAAAATTCATTACAGATGTTTCGTTGTACCAAAATAATTGGTTCAAAAATCCTGTATTTATAAACGATTCTGAGATTATTAAAAAATAGTTTTAAGTAGTTTAACGATTTTTACTACATAATATGCTTCGGACGCAAAACAGTTACGCTCTGGGTGGTACTGACCCCATATGAAATCAAATCAGAAATAATTAAATTCCAAGCATAAAATAATTTAAACCACTTTGTTTGTTGCGCACCTAATTAGGTTTACAATTATTTAATATTTATAATCGAACTGTTTGAGTAGTAAAACTCAACTAGTTGCCACCCGTCCTTTTAAATATATTGTTGGACTCTAAAAAGGAATCCTTACTTAACTGTAAACATATATATTCTTATGCGTATACTCACTTTGTAATTTATATTTATGGGTTTAAAACCAGATTAGAGATAGCAAATTCAATCTATTTATTAAAACAGTAAAACAATCAAAACCACATACATACATATAATAAAACAGTTAAGTGTTTCGGGTTCTGTTAACTTTAGTGATATACACTATGCACGTAAGTATGGAATAAATTCAATATTTTCCAAACTAAATGTGTCTAAGGAAATTCCGTGGACACATTAATTTTATTTTTTAATTTCACATACATTCTTGCATTTAAGATCATTTTAACGCCACTACTCTTCTATTAAAGATGTCGTCATCGTATTTTTTGAATAGAACACCTTGTATATTTTTCCATTTTTGGATTTTACTCGAAAAAACATTTTCAAAAATGTGTCATTTGTATGATCTAGAGTTGTTAACTTGAGAGATACGAGCATTTAAAGTTAGAATCTTCAATAACATTTGATAGCATTTTTGATCTAGTAGTTTATTTCTTAAATGATGTTTAACATCAATGACAGTTAATCAGTAAAACTTTGCTGTAACGTTTAATGCTTCTATTGATTATTAGCATTTATTTTCACATAAACGATGTGCTTATCTGTTAACAAAAGAATTGAAGTTCTTGTGACAATTGGATATGGTGATAGTATTTGTATACAACACTAAGTGTGTAATTTATTTGATAATAAATATCCACAGAGACCAGACATTAATTAATCAACATTAAGCAAAATTGAAAAAAAGGTTAGCGAATTTGGTACCCTAGTAGATTTACCAAAAAAAGCCCGTGCAGTTGTTGAAAGTGATACCGAATTAAATTTTTTCTTTCTATGGTAGGGAGTCCGCATAGCAGTTTTCGTCAAATTGGTCGGGATAATTATATACCTTTTACAACTGTACATAAAGTACTTAAACAAGAAAAGTGGTATCCTTTCTAAATACATCTTACACACGAATTAAGTGATGTGATCCCGATCGAAGGATAGAATTTTGCGAACAAATGACGACTATTTGTAATGATTATACTTCCTCGGTAAAATATAATGTTTTCGGACGAATGCATTTTCACTGTAAAAGGTTTCGTCAATCAGCAATATTATAGATGCTGGGGTAAAGAAAATCCAACACGGATGCGAGAAGATTAACTCAATCTCCACAAAAAGTGAATGTTTGGGCAGGGACTGTTAAAAGCAAAATCATTGGAACATATTTTTTTGATGGCATTGTAAATGGACCAACATATTTAAACTTGTGCCAACCTTAACAAATCTATTTCCCAGTAGAAATAATCCAGGAGGAGCTGACGAAAATTTATGGTATCAACAGGATGGTGCCTCCTCACTTTTCAGCAGATGTTCGAAGATATCTTAATCAAGTTTTCCCGCAAAAGTGGATTGATATACGTAGACACATTGAGTGGCTCTCGAGATCTCTAGATCTCACCCCTATGAATATTTTTCTCTGGGGCCACTTAAAAAATGTGGTTTATAGAAGCAATACCAATAATATTGAACTACTGCACAGAATTACGACAGAAGTAACTAATATTCCGCAGGAAACCATTAATACAGTTCAACAAGAGTATTTATCGTTTGGGTGTCTGCCAGGCAGAGAGGGGACTGCAATTTAAACATTTGTTATAATTGTTTTCAACATTTTCTAATTAATAATTAAAAGAAATTGTTGAAGCTTTTTGTTCTAATTTATAATTTTAACACACTACCAAATTTTACTCAGACTTCTAACTTTAAATGCACATATCTAACAAGTTGACAACTTTAGATGATACAAATGATAGATTTTTGAAAACGTTTTTTTAAGTAGAATCTCAACCTCTAAAATTACACAGGGTGGTGACGACATTACTGGAGGAATAATGGCGTTAAAATTATATTATATACAAAAAAAATTGTGAAATTGTAAAAGAAAATTGACATAATTAGTTTGGGCACACAATGTAAAGTATATAGTTGTAGGTATGCAAATATTTATTTAAATAAATCAAATAAAGATAAATCTACAAGGTAGGAAATGAATAAAGACTTTAATTCACTCACTGATTTGTTTAAAAGTTAATTTCAACTTCACTTTGGTTTTCAGTGTTATTGGTCGTCTTTAAATTTATTTCGTTCTTCAAAGGAAGGGCTCGCAATAAGAAATTTATTTGCGTTTCGATTTAAGTTGAATGTAATCAGTTGACCTTACCTTCAAATGGGTCTTCGGCTGGGATTGTGAGTGTATTGAACTTCGAAAGATCCACGTTGGACTCCCTTATGCTTCTTTTAATTTGGTAAGGCGGAAACTGTTTATCAGTTGCTTTTGTTTATACGTTAGTCTCACTGATTTTTCACTTAGGATAGATCATCATTAAAAGGATTGCTTACCACCCAAAGACTGGATACCAAAAGACGTTCAGCCTGTAGAACTTAGCCCTTTTATAATCTTTGGCGTTTCTAAGACAACCGATTGGTAGCTTCATTTTAAAACTGTATCTATTTCACTTCACTGTTTAAAAATGTTATTTATTGAGTCTTGTTCAAATCCCTATTTTATAAAAATAACTGGATCGCTTTTCTTAGTATGACTGATTAAATGGGTCTTAAGATTTACATTGAAATGTCTGTATTTTAGTTTTAAACTCATTCTGAAATGTATGCACTTGTTCATTTTTGTGAATGCGGCTTTAAGGAAATATTTTTCTTAAATTTCATTTTTAAAATGCTAAAATATTTGCTTATGTTAATTACACTTATTAATTAAAGTATTAGTTATTATGTAATCAAAAACATGTGGTCTATTATTAGAAAGTTAAACATTTATTTTTTGGAAGTTACCTCGAGAGATGGCCAGTATATGGTGCAAGCTCTACTTACATGAAGGTCTCAATAATGGACCTCAACAATCGCCTACTTGCTTACAAGCACACAGAAAGAACTCGTGATTAACGCCATATTGATAAAAGACACATTGAGATAAGCGACGAATATGCATAAATTCTGATGTAGTGTAGCCTACTGCGCCATTCAGTTGAAAGTAAAGGTAATTCGAAGTTGTCCAAGTGCGATTCGATAAAACGTTTCAGCATGTTAGCACGATGAGCTGCATCGTTGTCATTGCAGTTCCATGTCATCAACCACAAGACTGCTCTGTAGCATCTGGAGAGTTGGCTTTTATTTCGATGATTTAGAATACTCAGTACTTCTGTTTGTTGAAATGAGTCATGGATGTATAAACTATTCAAATATCGGTGTCTTTCTATAGCCAGCCAAATATTGCGATACAGAATCCTATACAAGGGTTGCCCTTTATGTTGTTACAAATGACCACTAGATGTCGCTAGTGTAATAAGTTATTGCCATATTCGTAAAACTTGATATTTTGTATTGTAAAACCCGTGGCGGCTTAGAAATTGACAGAGTAGTTTGTTTACAATGCGCGTTTAAAGAAAGTAATTTTGTGAAAAAATGAAAATTACTCGTGAAGGTTTCCATTGGATGATTTTATACGATATTCGTAAAGGCCTAACTCAGCAACAATGCTTAGAATCGCTTCGTTTAACTTTTGGCAGTGAAGCACCATCAGAAAAAACTGTTTACAATTGGTTTGCAGAATTTCGTCGTGGTCGTGCGTCCGTCAATGATGAATCTCGTGAAGGTCGACCAAAATCAGTTGTGATTCAAAAAACATCGATACTGTGCACAAATGTTTCAAGAAGATCGGCATGTGACATACCGTGAGATAGACGCATCCCTTGGCATCTCGCAGACTGCAATATATTCGATTTTGCATCAACATTTAGCCGTGAG
>JAHWXV010924084.1:0-14858 GCA_024586415.1 Phrixothrix hirtus | reverse complement strand
AAATTTTAATTTTCAATAAATACTGACTTTCAAAATATTCACCCTGAAACAACTCTCTGCCACAGTAATACTGTAAAAGATTATTCATGGTTTCCTAGACGGGTAAATATTAACAACTACATTCAAATTTCAAATAATGTATGGTATTTTACAAGCACTAGTTATCGTCGTCCAGAGTGAATTATAATTTACGGATTCGACTCGTTTTGGACAACTATAAATGAGACAGAACATCATCGACAAATTTAAAGTTACACATTTTTAAAGACCTATAAACGCTATAAACTCCGTTATTTGAAATTTTATAAAAAAAATGTATAGAAATAAACGCCTTTAGAAAAATTCGCTCTACATTTTGATCTCGGCAAAAATTAAAATTTTTGATTTTAGCTGATTTATCTCAAAATCTGAGATTTTTGAAAAAAATAAAAAGGTCAAAAATTTTCAAATAATTTAATAGATATCATGCGCAATTTTCACAACAATCGGTTGAACATAACAGAGATATAAGAATTGTCTAATTTTACTTAAGGGGTAAAAATCATTCATAAAGTTGTACCTGTTTTGAACCACTCTGAGGGTTTCATTGTAAATCATTTTAATACAATCTATGAATGAGGTGATTTATCCTTTTGTGGTTAAACACATCTAGGGCATGCGAGAAGCAACTTGTAATTACGATTAGCAAGATTCTATACATAAATGAAGGATTTGTATAAAAAATAGATTAAAGTCCTAGTATAAGTGAAGGGTTGAAACCCCATTTACAATCGTTCTTCAGCAACACGCGAGAACATGTCGATTTTGTTTTACCTTTCTCTAGAACATATTTTTTTAAATTCCTTTATAATTGAGGGTATATTTGCCACTTTAATTCTTCTCAGGCGTGGCTTTCACCATCACAAAAGATATGAACATGAAAAAAATCGTGTTTTGTTCCTCATTATAGAGTATATTTTAAAGTTTGTTTCATTAAAATCGGCCTACTCCTCAATCTGGTTAAAAACAGGTCCAACTTAAGAGGTGATTTTTACCCCTAAAAGCTGAATTACTCCAGATAAAAAAGATATGGGTCTCCTATGTTTTAGATGTCTACAACTTAATCGTCTACGATGATTGCATATTACAGCAGTATGTACAAATCTAAAGGCTGAATTACATTACACTTTTTTTGTCTAGACAATTTTCTAAACTAGAATACAAACTAAATTCGGCTAAAATTTCCTGTTATGTTTAAACAAACGTCAAACTTCAGTTTATACAAACAGCTGTTTATAGCCAACCTTCCAAAACAATAAGATATTTATTTAAATGTATACGGCGGTCATAAGCGTTGCAATTAAGTTTTCAGTGAAAGCTTTAAAGAAAATATGGATAAATGCGCAAAAGTAAACAAACTGCTAAAAAGATTTAAGATAGTATAGTTGTCTGTTTTTAATTTTTCGTTGGCGGCCCTGGAACTCGAACGAAATGCGCAAGTCTAGTATAAAACTTGGATGAAGAATAGGATCGGACCTAGTTTGTAAAGACAATTCTAGTATGAAAACTTGAATGAAATTGTGGTGATTTACATTATCCAAGTGCAGCTAGTTTGGAATCTAGTCAAAGTTTTAAGTCGAAGAAAGTATAATGTAATTCAGCCTTAAAACTTAGTAAGGCATTGTAAGAAGGATCAGTCCGATATCTATTAGTCGATTTAAAAAGGACGTTGCTAATATTAAAACCTGTTCGAAAATTAGTCCAGAAAAAACTCTGAATTGATCAAAATCATTTGTTTCTAGCTAATGTGGTTTTTATGTAGTACATTTTTGTAATTAAAGCTTTGATGTTGGCTCTGTGTAAATTTTAGTTTAAAAAATGCGTAAAGCGTTATAAAGTGGCACAATGTATATGTCTAACAAGAAAATATTCAAATAATACGATAATATTATCATTCAATCGTGTAAATGACACGAACTGATTATGTTAACCTTACATGTCACATTTTAGAAAAACGTCTTTTGTTAATCAATGTTCAGTAAATAAGGTCACTAATTATTTTACTAATAAACTTAACAACGTACCATATTGTTATTCAGATGTTATAGTAGCAAGTTTTGACTTATAGCTGGGCGACAATAGGCGGCATATAATTTGATGAACGTTGACAAGATAATGATATTCAATATGATTTTGTGATAAACTCGTATAATGGGCAGTATTGGTGTGACGTCAAAAACAACAGCAAAATATAAACTAGTCATTCTAAATTATCTACTTTAAAAATGACATGTATAAATATGCATCAAATTAAAAAGCTTATTTTTTAAATTGTTATTGTGGAATCTACTAGGAATCTGTCTGATTTTCTTTATTTTTGTAATTTTTTTAATAAATCATTAGAGCATAACTTGTAGCACCTGGTTAAAAAAAATTTTTTACGGAAAAAAGATTTTATTACTTTCTCTTACCTTATGAGTAAGCGTGCGTGCGTATGAATAGTTTTTTAGCTTTTCGTGATTTTCTTGAAATCGGCGCTAACGATTTTTTTAAACTTAGTATATTTCTTAACTACTTACTTTCATTTTATATGAACCCCGCAGTTTCTCTAATAAATTTCAGAAAATCGAATAACTGGAAGTACTTGAAGTATTAAATATGATAACATATCTGAAAAACTAAACATGGTAGCAAAATGAAATTTTATGTTTAAGGTTTCTACCTTCCTGACATGCGACGGCAAGAATTTAGTTATAATCGAATGACCGGAAGTGTCACTTTATACTTGCTATTTTTAAGTTTTTTGCGATTTTCTCGAAAACGGCTCAAACAATTTTATTTTAAACTTACTACGGTTTTCAAGTCTTTGATGCTATTTTACGTGAACTTTTCGGTTTCTCTCTGAATGCGCTGAAGCGAGTTATCGAGGAATTTGGATGGGTGACTATTACAATTATCGTTCCCAAAATTAACGTAAATAATATTTAAACATTTGTGGGCATTATTTGCATATCTATAGTACGTAAGAAAAAGTCATATATTGTCTCACACCAGATTTTTTAATTTTCTTTGGACGGATTTTAAAAATACAAAATATAATTAAACGAGAAGACTTTAAACTATGACATGAATATAATTTTAGTAACATTCGTGCACAGTAAAGTACCTACAATTATCATTACTTCCATACCCAATTTCTGCGCCGTTTGAAAATTACTTATCAAAAAAATGAGAACCATAGAGTAATAAAAATAATATCTTGTCAAAACAGTATTAAAAATCTGAAATTTCTGTATAGTGAATGAATCAACAGAAATTTAAAAATTAGAAAATATTTTTAAAAAGTAGGTTAAATTTTTTTAAAGGAAAAATTTTTTAACTAAATACTACAAATTATTATAAAATGAATTGCAAAAAGAGAAAAAACAGATATCTCTTAAAAATGTATCAAACAGGCTTAAATTATTATATTATTAACATTAAATAAAGCGGAATTCTAAGAATATTTTGAAATTATTTGACGAAACTAAAAGGTAATTATTAAATATTTAAAATGAATTAATAATTAATGATTTTATTGATAGTTAGTTCTACCTGTATACCTTTAGGTTTCAATATTTATGTGAGGTTATGTATGAGTTACTCGTCTTGTTGAATGAAAAGTAATATTTTTTAAACAACAAAAATAGGGACAAATTATAACAATTTGAATTCAACACAAATAAGTCAACAACTAGAACTAAATAAATAACCGGAATGTCCCTTAAGAGACTAATATTAACATAATCCAACGGAAAAATTTGCAACAATTCTTTGTTTAACTGTAGAGTGTATCCATACTATCTAAAAATTAAGACTACTAATAAAGTAGAGGATGTAAATAAAAAATTTCAAAAGCTGTCCAAATGTATTTGCAATATGTCTTTAAATTCAATACCAACTGTTTCGGTGCTGTCTCTAGCACCATATTCAGATTTAAAAATTGATAAAAATCTCATAATTAAATAGATACATCAATATACATCAATAAATAAACAAAATTAATAAAATTACAACACTGAAACATCACATTTAAAAATTAAAAGTTACATAACAAATAAATACTTATTAATATAAGCTGCAAACGTTTTTATCAATTTTTAAATCTGAAATCTAAATAATCCTCATTTAAAAATGTATTATAAATACATTTGGAGAGATTTTGAAATCTTTTATTTTCACCCTCTACTTCCTTGTTTCTTACATTTTTTTAAAATAATATTCAATAGCACTTTTAAAGAATGTATCTAATTTAATGTAAGTTTAAAAATAGAATGCCCTTATACATAAACTTATATATGTATATCTTTCAAATTCATAACAATCATTTATTAACGTTTTGAAAATAGTCTATTTAAATTGGTATTTATTCTTACATGCTATAAGGCTTAGTTTTAAAGTTAACAATATTGAAATGACTGCAATTTAAATTTTATGCTTGTTTTAACGTCATCACTAATACAGTTCATTCCAAGCTTTATTGATATCGTGTCACATCTAGTTTTAATGCAGGCGTGTGTAAAATTGCATTTTTCCCTCGTCTTTCTAATAAGAGATAAGATGTTCTTAAGTTTTCATTTTTTCCCATCTTCCAATATTTCAGCTCGCCTTCAGTCTGTCATGTTATATTTTGCTAAATTTTTTCTGCTTGTGCTTACCGATGTCTACCATAATTATAACAATTATTTTAGTTTTTGTTCTATTGTGAAGATAAATAATACACTATTGTATCTCCTACAATAAGTCAAGCACATTATTTATCATTGAAATTAGTGGCCATAGCGTGTTTTTATCTTAAACGGTACTTAATAAAAATTTCAGTTCGAATTAACATTTTAAATTTATTTTAAGTTTTATTCATGCAATCTAGATAGTAAATGGAACTGTAAATATTACCAATTTACCTGTATATGGCGCACGCATTAATCTTCCATTTTTTTGATTAACTAAACGCGACAAATTTATTTTATTTTATACGTTTCGCTTTCATACACATTAAGATTCCCTTTTTACCCTCACGAAATAAAAGAATCAATAAAATATTAACCCTTGTTTTATATGGGGTATGAACCGGGGGATTAAGTGTAGCAAGGGCATCGTTTCCTAACTATGATAAATAAGAAATCGGCGAGAAAGTACTGTATACGTTACTTTCTTTAAATTTCTTAATAATTTAACATTGTTCAAAGAACTAATTTGCAACATTTTAGTTTATAAGTACCACAATTTCATACATTATTGATTTTTAATGTTAGTTATTATTCTTCTTAATAAATTATAATGTAGTACCTCCACTAGCTGTAATAAATTTTTTCAAATTAAGAGTCGTATTAATTAATTAATAGTCGATTCTCAAACATAAGGATTTCTTACGATTATTAAACTCATCTTTAAGTATTGGTGTATATTAGGCTCATTTTTGTGATTTCAAGGAAATCGACTATTTATACGGACATAAAACAAACTTTTGTTTTTCAATGCAGGACGAAGAAGGGTGATTACTAAGGAATAACCGAGCTCTCCGCTGATTAAAAATATAAACAAAATGTTGCACATGAATATGTACACAGATAATATAGTGCTGCATTCCTTAAAGGCTTCCCCTTTCTTCGCGAAAAATAACTTTAAAGAATAGTTCGTTCGCTTTTGCGAAACTGGGTACACATATTGGTATTGTTTGTTGGTCGCGACTTTTTAATTGACTTACTTCAATTATTTAGTTGATCGAGCGGTATCTAATTATATATTTGTTTACATATTTGGGGTCAACAGTCAACTAACTTCATTAGATATGCCTCTAGTGTATAACTTAAATGAGACATACAACGTATTGTTTAGAAAAAAGATTTGTTATTATTCTCGAATAAATACAAAATCTAGGTTTAAGTCTATTTATTAAATTCAAGTAAAATCTACATTATTTACATAACAAAATAAAACCATTAAAATAATAGAAGCAATAAAATAAGTATTTGGATTATTTAAAATAAATGATAATGAAAGCAGTTAATTTACGGCTACTATGTTTTACCTTACAAAACGAATTTATACATTTACAGTAAATAAAACATTTGTTAAAAAAGGTTATTCTAATACTAAAGAATTACAGACATTTTTAACTAAATGTGTAAACTGCTGATTACATGAATTTTAAATAAAAGAATTAAGAATTAAACTCAAGCTATACACCTTTATTTAGATTTAAATCATTCAATTTCCTTAAATAGTAATTGAAAGTCTTTTGAAATTTCGCGTTTCGCGTCACTCCCGAAGTTTACTAGTAGTTCATTATACTCGTAGTAGTTCAAATATTACAACTTAATTATTGACAGTTGGAAATATGACAAATAAGGTATATATGTTTTTGTATTGGAATAGCGACCAATGAAGGTGTAAATTGGGTTGCCTATTTGGGACATTCGGAGTCGTCATTACTCAGTAATAGCCCTGTATATATTATTTATTACGTATGAACTCATTTAAACGACTATTAAACATCAACAACTGTTTACTAAGTCTCATAGGTCGCACGTAAAAAAGGCTTCACTCCGATACACATCGTGATTCGCCCAAAAACTTCTATTCTCAACAGAATAAAAATGTGCGGCAATATTGTTTTTCAAAAAGATAGTGCTACGTGGTACACATTACCAATCGCCGACTTCTATTCATAACGTATTTGCAGAGAAATGCACAGTAAGTATTTCCGGATTTGTCCTCGTGTAACTTTTACATGTGGGGTCATTTAAAAGGGAAAGTATACGAGAATAACCTGAAGACAATAGATGAACTCATTTAATTCATTCATAGAGGCACAAAGAGGCCATTTCCAAAATATCTTGTAAATTTTTAAGGCATTTTCATATTGTATTTTAACATTTGATTTTTTAATTTTATTTGTTTAATAAAATATAGTTATATGAAGCATTGTATTTATATCATTGGAAATGGCGTTTTACATGGAACATACTGTAGTTTGGAAGATACCAGCAGTTCTTAAACAATAATTAAGGGGGTTTCCAAAATTCTACTTTGATAACAAGAGAGATCTAAATTTTCCATTAATTTTTTGTGAATGCATAAGGGATAATGAAGAATACGTGGTTTAAGTTTCTGCAAGTATTTTAAAACAAGCATGTATTTCTAAGCGTACAAAACATTAAAACTATAAAAAAAAATACTTTATTGTGACTATAGGTTGAAATGCCCTTTAAAATTATCAGTAAGGAATTAAAAATAAGTTTCTGCAAAATTGTGTCTTGGTTTTTTTTACTAATTTGAGACGTTTGGTCAACATAAATGGCACTTAGGAATAATTATCGTCTATTTCCAACTTTTACGATTAAAAAAGGTTTTTGAAGTGGTAGGTGAGAACTTTTTGAGCACAAATATATTAAACAGACCACTATAGTGATTGTAATACCGGCTATGCTTCAATCTATTGAATACATCAATATTTCGACAGCAGTGTATTGAATTTTGGAAAATGTTTACTAAATATGATTTTTATATTTGACAAGCCATGCCATTTTAGGAATTTACTTTTGCTTGGATTTATTAGAAAGTTGGGTCATTTAAATTATTTATCAATCTGGACCAAATATGAATAAACATTACTTATTTTATAAAATAAACTTCGGATCTAAAAATAATATCCAAAGAAAGTGCACGACTTTCAATAGACCAATACAAAACTTTTTATTTCGCTGATGTCAGAAATTTATTTTCTTGTATAATTTTGAAACCATTATTAGATATGCTAAACATTAAACGCATTTTTACATATCTCACAAGTATGTATAATTATTTCCAAAATACACCTCCGACGTAAAGCAAAAATTTACAAACTTCAATTAAATCAAAATAATTTCTTCAATTACGCTTTAAAAGCTCATGCATGTATTATCTAAGACACGTAAAGGTGTTTTTAATGATACGTGTGATATTTATTAAATTTACTATAAATAATTATCGGAGGAAAGTATGAGTGTTGCTATGCATATCAATCATGTGTAGCTTATTGTACAATTATTAACAAATATAGAAGCAACAGAATAAGTAAAAACGGAAGCTTCCTAAGCGAAGACATTCCTTCACATTCGATAGAAATCACATACATATGTATGTATAAGGCAAAATGCAAGCCATTTAAGGGAACTAAAGAAGCAGCAAGAATTATTCGTATTTAATAAATATGGATGTAAGCTAAACAGTGGTATGGATATACCCATGGGTGGAGATAAAAGCACCATGTTTGTGAAATAGTGTAACGAGACGCTGTGCAGCGGTAAAATGAAGTTGGTGTCGCCAACAATTGAACAATTAAAAGTTCTTCCGATCATGCAATACACACAGTGATAAGATATCTCTTGGCCAAAATTGTAAAACAGTTGAAATCGATCATTAATTTAATGAAGTTTCTGAACGAAATTGATTTGCTGTATGTTCAAAAACGAATGAACTAAATTCAATCGGAAAGTGTATGACCGTCTTTCTCGTGCGCACAAAGTCAGTTTGGTTGAGGCAAGATTTAAACCACTGACTCTATACAAGGTGGGGCCCAAAAGAAACCTGAATTTATTAAAAAAAAATTGAAGATAGCATAAAATACACTTGTCTCCTTTAAAGTACTCCACATTAGAAGCTTTACACTTGTCCTTACATTTTTTTCCGCGGAGTAAAACATCTCTGGAATTCCATAGATTCGATGCTCGATGTCACCTTCTGTATATTTGTTTTCATTCAAGATGCATTTGGTGTGGGCAACAAAAAGAGCAGGGTAGGAGACAAGGGTCTTGTCCCAGAAACTATGTAACACATCTGGACGCTTTTGTCTCACATTCTCATGCAAACGCCTCAAAACTTCCAAATAAAATCTTTGGTTAACTATCTGTCCAGGGCGACAATGTCCTTACACAAAATCAGTAGAACATCAAGAACAAATCAGCACTTATGTCTTTTTGGGTTTTAGGAAATTTAAAATGTTCTACTGACTTTAGCTTATTACGTTTCTGGGTTATATCTATAGTACTATGTTTGGAACATTTTGGAACGATTTCTTTCGACCGTCCTTCGGGAAGTGCAGTACAAAATTTGCTAAAACATGTCCTATCTTCAAATCCCGAGTTAAAATCCACTGGTACAAACTATCTACACACGCCAGTTTTATTCGCTAATCCATCGATAGCTTAATATCTTGACCAATTCTTCTACATTTTCGTTATTGCGACTTCTTAAATCGCGAACACCACTCGTGAATGTGTCTTACAGATGCTTTTCCTTAAAAGGCACTTGAAACATTTATAAATCATTCGTCTGCAGTTTTACCTAACACTCTGCCATAATGAAATCTCTCCAAGAGGCGCTCTAAAACAATCACTACTGCCAAACACACCCACTCGCTACAACTTCCGTTGGGCAACTACTGAACGGAATATTCAAGCATATCTGCTCAGCGTGAGAAATTCGAAGTACACCGAGATTGCCCGCAAAACGCGATTCCGGTTTCTTTTAGGTTCGTCTTCGTATAACAGCCCGTTAAACGTTATAAGTGTTTTCATAAAAATCATAATTTTGAATTGCACATAATAAAAATTATATAATTATATTAGGTTTTTTATGATAATCGAAATTGCTATCCGAACAACCCTCGTATATTGAAAAACATTTGTTTGATCTGAAAAGACATTTTGGTGAACATTTTTCATTTTTATATAACTTCACCTCTATGATTCTGACTATCACATTTGTAGTTCTTTTTGCATAACTAATTCTGTTCTCAGATAGAAACAGATGTATTACAATGATTCTTGTCCAATTACGTATATTTTGAATCTGTTTCTTTCCATAGATTCCATAGATCGTATTTTTACACTAACAAATAATTTGCATTAAACATTTTAGAGGATACGGCCAAAATTTTTCATTTTTCTTCTTTGATGATTCAGTTATATATCATTTTCAAAATATCCTTGCTTAATATAGGCCAGTATATTTACTTTCTGAACCCAACTATCTTTGTTTTCTTTACTGTCCGCACTCCCTTGTCATAAACGTAATAGTTTTGATCAGACAGAGTTAAGACATTTTTTCTTGTTTTGCTTATTTTGTTAACAAGAAGTTGACGTGGACACAAGGAAAGAAATGAATGGGCTTAAAAATGAATTCAATTAAAGCCAAATACTAGATGAACAACAAATAACACGTCAACAGAAGATAAATGATATAAAATGAAATAATATTGGAACGACACAGGATACGTCTCATGGACAGCAATTTCCAAATGAAAGATCGTTAAGAAGTTCATAAAGTTCTTAAGAGGAATTTTAATTTACTTGATGTAAAAGCTGATCTAGGGGTTGGGTAAAAATACGTGCACATCAGATAAAGGAACGGATTTCTTGCCTAATGTTCCAGACAACCTGAATTCTTTTGGGAATGGACAAATATGTTACGGGGTGGGAGGGATCATTTACTCGTCTTTATACAAAACTTGTTCAAGTTCCTGGAAAGATGTTGGAGGCGAATTCTGTTCTCCAAAAGCGATCACAGGGACTCTATGATATTGAGAGTCTATGATTGCTAGAAACGGCTACGATGAGAAAAGTCAGAAAACCACGATTCGATAACACGAGTTGCACGAATCGGGGCCTTATCATATTGGTAAATGACATTTCCTGCAAGGAAGAATGGCAGTACCATGGGACAGACGTGACTACCGAAAATGCCTATATAGTCCTTAGCAGTGACTCGACCTTTTACATAGTGATATGGCAACCCAAATGATGAATAAACATGTTCTCTACATGTAAACGCATATGGTTGGGAATAATGTAAAGGGCAATTTAACAGACCAGATAATATTCCTACACTAATCAGCAGTCGGCGGTTTAAGAGTTGCACCTTTTTTATGATGGTTTGGTAGCTGCAACTTGTCCATAAATATGGTATGGGGAGTTTCTTTTTCATTTTTGTAGACACGAGGCTGGTGAGAGGAATTCAGCTCAGAAATTACTTTTGCAGCACTTATTTCTTTATTCATGGATACCAGCCTCCTTAATGCCCTGTCTCTGTCACTCACTTTACACTTTTGTCCATGATTGTATTTATCCGATGACGTTTTTCCGGAAATAACAAGTACCGCCATGACCTCGCAATATAGCGAGTAAACTTGCCACTTTGGTCACAAATGCGTCCACTAAGCGTGTACCAATAATTTTCCCTCTTTGAATCTGTATAAGCTCGGACATGATTTACCAACAAGTACAAGAACGATGTCTACAGTTAACTAAGGCCTCCTACCGGTTCAAGGGGATTACCTGCCCTCGCGAAACAAATCACTAAAATACGTCTGTATTCAAATCTAAAATCTCCGTAGTTGTAGAAATTACTTTTACTAAAAAAAAATGAGAGATTTTTGTTATAAATTTTTGCTTCTTCTCCACTATCGCTTTTGGCATTACTTGTGATGTTCTTTAAGCATGACGTGGTTTCAATAGAGCAAGTTATTAGTTAGGTATTAAATTCCATATCCTTTAAGAGCATACTCGTATAAATAAATCATGACGTGCGATTGATAGTCGAGGTGACTCTTGGGAAAATTATATGGTATATTATGAAACGCTAAAACGGGTCGTTCCTAAATAATTGAAAACTAGTAAAGTATTATGTATAAAAGGATTTTAAATTTAGCACTGTCTATAACAAAGAACGTGGACACCACATGCAAGTACCATAGTATTAAAAATTTGTTTACCGTTTGACAACGCACCAATCTAGGTTATGATCTTATATAATATAAATGAATGAAACAATTTTTTTTCATACCTGTTGTACGCGTTGTTTTTTGCATATTGTTCATAAAGTTGAAATTTGATGAAAAAGGACTTCAGAATTTACAACTGTCACACTGACAATTCACAATTTTGATAATGAAATCCAAGCAGATCTGAGCTCGTCTTCATTGTTAAAATAGTTTTACAAAAGTGCTATTTTTCTTATGATGTTTTATTAAACCAGTCAACTTTTATGAGCAGTATGCAAAAAAATACTTTAGATAGTAAAATTTGTATCGTCTGTTGCATACCTTCAAAGCTTACCTAGTTAATTGATCTCTGTAGCACACACATTTCTGTTAGTAACGACAAAGTAATTTATGCAAATAATGTTACAGGTTATCACTATTTTAAGTACTACTAGTTATTGTATAATAAAAATTTAATTTTTTTAAATGCTTATTTGTTTCAAGAACGAAAACTACCACTAAAAAAAATTGAAATAGACAAATGTCCCTTTAATATTACTCCATTTATTTTTAAAAAAATATATGTTGTAGAGTCGATTAAAATAAAGTTTGTATTTTTGCAATTTCATGAGAAATAATTTTAAACGGTCGTTCCGCACCTAATCGTATGTTGATGTACTTTATGTACAGGGTATCCCACTATCATGGCGGGTTAGAACTATATCGAAAACTAAAAAAGATACGAAACCCATGTTTGGCGATGTTATCTTTCGACAGAAAATATTTTCAAGATGGCCGTTCTTCTTGAAATATCGGAAGTAGCTATTAGCTATTATAAGAGATATTCAAAATTAGAACCATTAACCTCTAAACATGTATAGAAATTCTTAATCTAATGCCCTGGATAGTGACCCTTATCTCCTGTGGGCTCAAAATCTTAAAAGAGTTTATAACGCGAGCTCGTAATTCATCCCCGTTTCGAACTGAGGTGTTGTATATCTCTGCTTTAACTTTTCCCCACAAATAAAGATTTAAAGGTGTTAGATCTGGTAATTCCCAAAGACAAAGATAACGAATCCATCTGTCATCAAATATATTTCTCAACTCTTAACTAACGTTAACATTGCAAAAAGCTAGAGCACTGTCCAATTGGAAATAGCATGTCGCCAACTGTGCTACGGGCAAATTTTGAAGAAATACTTGAACTTGATTTTTTAAAATGTCTAAATATTTCTGACCAGTTAAATTTTCGTCGTACATATAGTAAAAATATCTATCGTCCTTTAACATAGCGAATACATTGAAATTAAATTTTCTCTGAACGTCTCGCTCCCTGAGGTTTCTCTGTGGCACAAACGTGCTAAATTTTGATTCGTTGGACCAAATTACGTTCTCTAAAGAAATCCGGATCTTCTTGCATTTTTATAATCATAAATTCACAATATTCGACGTGATTGGTTGGATCTTCAATATGTAAGGCTTGGACAGAAGATAATCTAAAATCATACATTTTATGATGTTTTAAAATTCTTTGAATTGAATTACGAAAATGACTTAGATCGCGTTACTGATCGAATTAAAGTTTGTGGATTTATTGCAAAATAGCCTAAAACATGAACTTCTGATACATCGTCTCTTGTGACGGGTTTAGGTAATACCCGTGTGCCTTTTTAACTTGCTTAAAATTCTTAAAGTTTGTGACGATTCTATTAAATATTTTTTCAATCATGGGTCTTAAATGAGGAAATGTTTCATTAAATGTTCTGCAGGTACGGCTAATTATTTGATGGCATTCTCCGTGAATAAAAGATAAATTTAATATGTCCGAACTCGAATACTCCGACTTACAAATTATGTATTAACAATTAAATCAAATTCAGAAAACCGCCAAATATACCATGAAAAGTTAATAAATACTCTTAGCTAGTATAATTCACAAATTAAAAACATTAATAGGAAAAGCTAGTAACACTAATACAAGAACCAACATTAAGAATATTTTAGAAAATCTTAAAACTACAACAAATCTGGAAAGACTGAGAAAACTTTTGACTATTGGTAATCTAATCGAAGTCAATATCAGCTTTTCTACATTGTCATTGTGGTAGTCAAAAGGCTAGTACGAATATGACAAAAATCACAAAACTTGCCTATATTGCAATGTATGTACAGGGTGACCACTTTTAGAGGTATTAGCCAGGGTATATTCGTTATTGGTGAAAATTGGAAGTTGCAGTTTTCGTGAACTTTTGCTACTTTTTGAAATTTAATTAAATAAAGGTACTCAAAATCATTCTGAGAAGCTTCTGCTACGCTTACTAGATTAGAAAAGATGTGAATTTATAAAACGTCAAAAATATGTAATATTTTCGAAAAGTTCACTTTAAGCTAATTTAAAATATTGAAAATATACAGGGCGGTCGCTTTAAAAACAAGAAATTGGTAATGATAGAACATGTTTGACTACGCTACTGGATTCTACGTAAAAAAATGTATATGAATGAGTTTTCATCTTTCGAATAGTGTACAGAATAAAATAATTCCGGAAGGTGCTCAAAAATTATTTTTTAAATTTCGTTGTGTATCTCGGAAACAAAAACGGATATCGAAATTTGGTTTTCAACATCGTAAATTTCTCAAAAAAGTAGCAGGAAGTTTACGAAAACCGCAACTTCATATTTTCACCAATAACGGAAACATCCTATAAATACCTTGAAAAGTAGACAACCTGTGCATACATTATATTGCCGTATAGGCATTGATAATAAATATATAGAATGACCTATTAATATTGTTCCACTAATATATTGCATTATTTCAACAACATACCTTCCATCATAAAATTGTGCTAACTTATTGAAATATATATTCTATAACATAAATAATATAATTGCACAACAGTAGGAAAACGCTTACAAATTAACCACATCTAAGTGATGTATTGCAATAAGTATTGGTTTTTAAATCCTTATGTATTAAACTTTTTATTTTATCCTATAGTGTTATAACTAGGGGGCGGAATATATGCATTTAAATGCAGCCAAAATATGCGCATATATATGCCTTGTTTGCCTTTAAAATATGCACTTATATGCCT
>JAHWXV010924062.1:0-11830 GCA_024586415.1 Phrixothrix hirtus | reverse complement strand
CATACCTTTTGCAGGATTACGCTTTGTTTGGTCCGAGTTGTTTGTTTGAAAAATATAAAACAAAAATGAAGGTTTCCGAACATAATAAAAATGTTTAATTCTTGAAAGGAAGTATTTTGACTCCGTAAGGCTTAAGTTTCTAGATTATATAATCTCTGAAGAAAAGCGATTTCTCTAATAAAATGGGTTCAACAAAAAAAATGTTTCATTAGAAAAATCGCTTTTCTTTTAAGGTTATATAATATAGGTACACAATTTGTTTAGTTGTAATGCAGATTAATTATTGATTCACAAATATGTATATATTGCAGTTACAAAATCTAAATTTCGTTAGACAAAGCACTACTAGTGTAACTAATATAGGGTGTCTGGGATATAAGAGCATTACTTTAACAGCAGATATATCTTAATATGCGCGACAAAAAACGCTGATATACTATGTGTCTAAATTGTATAGTTTTTGAAATATTTGCAATTAAAGTTTTCAATCTACCCCTGCTATTTTAGCATGGTCTACTGTGTTCAATGAAAAATGACTGTTTGACTGTACATCTTTAGCGACAGTATGATGCCTACGATTGCAGAGCACAATGTTCTCAGCTGATTATTTTTCTTCCTTAAAATTTCTAGTAATGTGTTATTTGTACAAGTTTATAATTTCTTTAAAATAGAAACAAGGTAATTTTGTACATATTGAATATGGAAACTTTCACTTTTGATAATGTTCTACAAATGTTTAATTATTTTTGAGAAATATCCTCATATTGTTAATATCTGAAATCAATTTTCCGTGTATAATTTAAATTATGTGAAAATACGTAATACATAATTAAAACTTGTTAGTTTTAGATATTTATTAAATATGTTTATTAATAATTATTCCATTGATAATTTATAAGCAGTAGTTCTAAAGAAAAAAGAAAATGTAGGCTATTTAAAATAATACGTTCTATTATTTTTAGGTAAACAGTTGCCGCGACCTTGCACTCGTAAAGTTCATGAAAGGTAAATGCAATATAATACGTCTAAACAAAGTGGTATTTATGTTTTATTTTTAATTAAGTTTCATAGTAAAGAATATATAGTCCCGTAACCATGATACATTTGCACGCGAAAATTAAAATTTTTTTTACGTAGTAGAATATGTTTACAGATTTGTGATCTCTAAGGGCCCGTTTACACGTGTATTAAATAATGTTCTTATATCTCGGACATCCTGTACAATGATTTAAATTAACGTTGAAAGTTAGGAAACATCGTTATTCGCTGTTTTACATAATGTAACAAAAATTAGCTATCACATATGTGTTATAAGTATATTTCCATGATGAGTCAGATTACCAGCTTGAATGAATCATGGTTTCTCAACTTTTGCTGGATATTCTAGATTTAAAGTTCGCATATAAATACATGAATCACTGCTTCGATTAGTTAGTCATCTAATTAATATTAATGTATAAAGACATTAGCAGGTAGATTGTGCTTATAAATAAATGTTATAATAAATAAATGTACATCTATGCGTTGAATAATAGTTAGTTGTGAATTGTGCAAATTAGAGAATTAAAATAAATAAATAAGTTGCGAATTTTGTTACACTATTTTAAAATATGAAGCTGAGGATTGACATAGTTTTCTCGGACTATTTAAAGTTGTAAACAATTATAAAAATCTAATTCTTAAATGTGTTTACTTTAATCTCACTCGCGTATTTATATAGTGCGATTTATTTAAAGCGCTTATTAAACAGGTTAATAAACAAGCTTTGTTTAAGAAAAGCTTTTATATCGGCAAGGATCTAGACTATGAAGTCCTAATGTTTTCTTATGTGGTCGCCCTGAATGTTGACGAAACTGTTTTTGTTAGATTATTTACACTCTTAAGTTTAATTGTACTAGACAAAGTTTTATTTAATTTTGGTTTGATTTTCGCCGAAACGTATCTGGGAAAGTATTATTATATGTTAGCGGTTACTCTGAACTTTTTTACTTGTAAACATTTTTAAGTGGCCTTGATGCAAACGAGACGGTGACAGTTTATATGTGAAAAGCGTTATTTAAAGGGTGTTCGATGTTTGTCCCCGTATTGGTTTTACTTTGAACACTGTGAGATGTTGAATATAGTTATGTTGTCCTCTATGATTTTAGCATAGTTCGTTATGAAAATTTTCACACGCGAATTATTCGTCTGTCGAACGTGATATTTTACGTTTTAGAATTATTATTTTTTGACATAGTATCTATTCTACTACAATAAACTTGTTACTCCTCTTTCTGTTAAATATATGTCATGTTGGTGTGGATTAAGTTGTTGTGATTTTATGTGCCTCGCGGTCATGTTGGACATATACTAATTGAAGGCTACATATATTCTCTCTCTCTCTCTCTCTCTCTCTCTCTCTCTCTCTCTTTCTCTCTTATAAATGTAAACATTTTAAAAATACAAAAAATTAAAAAACAAATAAAAAAAAGCGTAAAAAAGAAAGAGAGACAAAGTCGAATACATATCAAATGTTGACGCCTGACGAGAACCTCCATGAGGTATGCCTTGAGCAGCTAGATTACATAAACTTTTTGCTGGAAAATATCGTTAGTACAAACAGTTACAAAAATGTATAGACAAATCTTCGTTTTAAGTATTGGTATCAACTTGATCATTCCAAAGTACGAACATTTTTTTAAGAGTTCTGTCAGTTCTGTTGGGAGTTTTGAATAGCCCCTCCGATACTCTATCGAAAATTATAATGACAAAAATCTGTAGAATCTATGCTGAAAAAGTTACAAGTGATTATTGGTATCGACTTGGTCATTCCAAAATACGAAATTTTTTTTAAGAGTTCTGGCAGTTCTGTTGGAAGTTTTAAATATCCCCTCCGATGCTCTATTAAAAACCTTAATGATAAAAATTTGTAGAATCTATGCTGAAAAAGTTACAAGTGATCATGGGTATCAACTTGTCATTTCTAAGCACGAAAAATTTTTTTAAGAGTTCTGACAGTTATCTTAGGAGTTCTGAATAGCCCCTCTGATGCTTTATCAAAAATTATAATGACAAAATCTGTAGAATCTATGGTGAAAAGCTTACAAGTGATTATTAGTATCGACTTGTCATTTCAAAGTACGAAACATGTTTTTAAGAGCTTTGGTAGTTCTGTTGGGAGTTCTGAATAGCCCCTCAGATCTATCGAAAATCCTAATGATAAAAATCTGTACAATTGAAAACCAAAAAGTTACAGTTGATTATTGGTACTACCTTTGAAAATTTAAGTCTGATTTTATTTATATTCTGGGGCAGAACTCTATGTAAAACATATCAAGAACTCTGAAACTATTCTAAATCTATCCAGAACTCTAATAAAAAAATATTTTTCGTAAATGAGGGCTGCGTGAAGTTAGCCCCCCAAAATTTCAAAGTTCATTTTTATGTCTTTAATCGCCAGAACTATTTCTAGAACCTATCGAACTATTGTCAATAAGATTTTTAAAAAAAATGGGGGGCTAACTTCAGACACTAAAAGGACGCGTATTTGGATTATATCGGGAAGAATCTAGAAAAAAGTATCCGGTTGTGAAAGTGGATTGTAATTTTTAAGTAAATAAAAAAAATTCCAACGGTTTATGTTGCCTGTGGCAACCGAAACTAATCTTAAATAAATTATTTAACTTTAAATCTAGGCGGTTATATAAATTTTTATATTTGTTTCCGTGGTCGCTGTCAAAGATTGTTTTGTAAACACTAGCTTCGTTATTTATAATCTATTTTTATTTTTGTTTCATAATAATATAGATATGCCATCAAAATAAACCTTGGTATCGTATAAAGTGTGTCTGCATTTTTTTTAGTTGTTTAATGTCGTAATAAAATATAATTTTAATCATTTAATACTTTCATTTATATCATAAACGTTAATCACAATCTAATTTTAAAAATGCTTATATTTGTCTCAAAGAAATTTCATTTTTAATTAATTGTGTTCGATAAAGCAGCGTTTACAAAAGCATAATGTCTGACCAACGTAATACACTGCATTTCAAATATTCGTAAATACTAACGTTTCATTTTGTAGCCAATTACTTAAATAATTATTTAACGAAAAGTTATGTACACCTTGCATCATAAATTAACTTTGAAAATAGGAGATGGTATAATTGCCTAGAATCATAAAACATATAACATTTATAAAGCGTATACTATATAGTAATATTTAGCAAAATTATATCTAACGACCTTGTCCGGTTGTTTCGAACGTTTGAAAGTACAAGTGTTGTTTACTGTTAGCTATAAATTAAGTAAGTTGATTTACATCTATTTTTGTATTGGAATTATTGTACTGTTTTTTATTAAATTAGAAAGTATTACAACAAAATTAATTCATTTTATTGAAAGCAACACAAAAATTAAAAGTGGTTGTATTGCTTTCGAATTTTATTTAACTCGGGACCTCGAAATTGAAAGTTTCCTATTGAAGTGGTGTAAAATATTTATTTAATTAACAAGGAACTATTTCGACAGTTAAAATTATATAATCAATTTTATTGTCGAAATCAACTAAAATTCCATTACGTTTATAAATTCGTACGTACAAATAAATTCGCGATATTAGTGTAAGATTGTGTTAATTACTATTTTACATAATTAATTTTTTAATTGGTTATAGCTCAGAGGTTGAGTGGTAGCCTTCTCATGCGTAGGCCTCGGGTTCAATTCCCGGCCCCGACTAATTCTTGCTCGGAAGGCAATGACGTACTAGCTTAAGGCATAGATCTTCTAAATTTATACTAAAAATATTAGTTCTAAACACAGATTATAATATGGCACTAAAAGAAGACAAGTTATTAATCAAACTTAACGCAACTTTAGAATTGTTGTTTAATTAACAAATATCGATGCTTTAAAAAAATTGTTATAAAGAAAATGACAGAACAAATTTTTAAAAAAAGTCAAAAATACCGATTCTTGTCAATTCTCAAAGTACTATTAATTCTAAAAATTAATTTCCCATACAGATTGATGGATCTTTTTGAAAACATTTGTTTAATATGCCATACGATGCTTAATAAATAGATATACACAGTTTCGCTTCTGTAATTACAATCGAAACAAAAAAATATCCCAAACATGGAACTTTCATCGCTTATATCCATGGTTTAAAACTTTTGATAAATCTTGAACTTATGACATGTGATTTATATTTTAAAGTTCTACAAACTGTTAAAAATAAAAAAACTGTTTGGGGACAATTTTCAAGAAAATTGAATTTCTTTCAATAAACTACCGTCATTTATTTTCTGATTGCAACGAAAAGCATTTGATTTCGTACAGGTGCATATTATTCTGAAATATAAATTTTGGTTGGGTTATCTGAATTCCTTCTAGGGAAGTACAGATAGACGCGCAGGTATTTCAACCAAATTTATATAGTCTTAAAACCACCCAAAATAGATATTTCCATTGAAAGCCCGCGTTCCAAATTTTGACCCGAATCTATGGCTTCCCGTCGCTTACAGCAGTACAGTAAATGCAGGCATAAGAAAATGTTTTTCGGTATTGCCAAATTTTGATTTCCTTACTGGGCTGCCTATAATTCTCCTCCCAGGAAGCAAAATGTGTCGCAATTCAGTTCAAAAATTTTTCTCTATTGATTCGGAGAGGAAAGCATTTCTTTTAACATTAGAAATTATTACGAAACATGTGGCAAAACTACGCCATACTTGTCAAAATCTTCATCGAAATAAAATCCAACCGAAGAAGAATTGTTTCTGGAAAATTTTATTAAATGAAGAAAGCGAGTATGCTGAAATACTAGAAAATATGGAAGTAATAATTCAAAATTTGAGTAGTCAGAATGTTGAACGGTTTGTTTTTATATGCAAGGCTTAAATAATAAATATCACATCATCTTTCTTCATTTCCTAGAGTCTGTTTAACTCTTGTTAGCGAGCCAGTTCTTAATAATGTAATTTAAAGATGCGAAACGCCTTTTATTTTAGGCACCGACCCGTATTTTGTTATAAAGATAATTAACATCTTTTGTTACTTTCGTATATAACTTTGAGAACACCCTAGATTTTATGAATAAAATGTGCAATCTAAGTAAATGTAATTGTATACATTATTAAGCTAAATTTTTAATCTGCGTGTCGTAAAAGACGACTAATTTACCAATTGCAATCGTTATTCCTCCATCTTGACCTTTAGGTTGGTTTGCATTTTGTGCCGTGTTGTGGCGGCTTTAGAATTCCACATCCACATGTTTGTTCTGTGTGTTGTAAGACCCGTTAGTCTTACCACTTTTAAATTTATTTTTGTTCCATCTTGGCCTGGTTATTGATCTCAGGCTTTTATATGAGACCCTTTTTTTTTTCTTTTTTGTGTAACATCTTCTCTGTTGGGGCACTGTTTATTCACATTACTTACTCATTTTTATGTTCTTTACCATCTCCATTCACAGTGAAGTTATCGAGTGTTTGATCCTGTGTTCGGCCGCGAATTTATTTCGGATTATACTCGTTCCTCATTACCAGTGAGTTGAACTGTCTTTCCTCGTTCTGTTTAGTGTTAGTTAAACTTTTTGGGGTAGACTTTTTTTTAACTCTAAACTAATTATTTAGGATTTTATGGCCTGTGCTTGGTTTTTATTTGAATAATTCCATGTTTCCAATTTGAGTTTTCTTCTATTTTACGCTCTGAGGCGAGGTCTTCCGTGTTGTGGCGGTGTAAGAATACTACATCCGCAGGTTGGGCTGCGTGTCGTAAAAGGCGACGAACTTACCACTTTGATGCACCATCTTTCATCTTGGCCTTAGGCTTTGGTTGCATGTTTTGGGACACTGCATGGGCAGTGTGTTTTTTTTTATTTTTATTTTTTTGTTAATTGCGTTTTCGTTTGTAGTTCTTTTTATGAGGATTTTTAGGCTACAAACGGAATCGTCTTGTTTTTGTTGTGTTTTTGTTTTGACTACGTTTTGTTAGTCTCTTTGCGTGTTCTTGGGCTCCCTTTTCTTCTTTTCTCCGGGCAGCGGTGGTATTTGGTGTGGATTTCGCGTGTGCGGATTTACGATCCAGCCGGTACTCCTGTTGTGCTCACTTCTTTCCTTCCTTCCTTGCCTGGGAGAACTCGAGGTTTGACATTATGTAATCAAAATTCTGTTTTTGTTTGTTTGTTTGTTTGATATTTTGAGAAATTTTCGGTGAAAATTTCTTTTGTGTAGGGTGATGTCAGATTTTGTTTGCGTTCCGCGAATAATGAACAAAATCTTTTCTTTTTTTAAATTTGCCGGCGTATGTTTTCGGGGTTGTTAACAGGACAACGAAAATAAATAAAATATATAGAGCTTCCTGTCGAGTAAAAGACAGACGCGTTTTTTTTTCTACGTCTGTGTCGATTAGGAATCTAATAATTACAGTAAATGTGACAGAGAAATGTAATTTTCACGTCGGATTGAGTTCGGTGACATTTAAAAATTGGTACGGATTCGTCGCGTAGTTGGTGTAAAAAAATCGATCGTGTGTTGGCTCTTTGTTCGAAGCGTTCGGTGTGTGTTTAGGGACTCAGCATAGTGTAGTATATTGGAAGACCAGACCTAAGAGATGGAATAGCGTGTCTCTGGGGATTGACCTGCTCGTTCCACCCCGTAGCTGTTTTATTTGAACGTGTGATGTTCTTCTGCAGACGTAGGAACCCATTAATCAATCACGACGGACAATTTTGGTAATTTGACTAATCAAACTAAGGTATCCCTTTTATATTGTTCTCTTTATTTCTTAAATGTCGGCCTTAGAAAGGCGTAAGCGAAATGTCACCGCCGATCGGCGGTGATTGAGTAAATTCTGATTAGGAAATCTAAATATACATTTAAATTTTAAATAAATTGCTATTATAAGAATAATTCCCATAATAAAGCGTAAATTCCTTTTTTATGTAGGTTTATAGTAGAATTATTTCTCGAATAAATGCCAACATTTACATTCTTTTGTACACGTTAAGTTAATATTGTTTTGTATAATTCCCAGATTTTCAAATTTCACGGTAGGAAATTCAAAATTACTAAGAAGGTACCGGGCAAACTTATATTAGCACGAGTTTTTTTATAATGGATAACATCATTCTTTGGTAGCTTCTCGCTTGATGCGGGTGGTTTGAAAAAATATGAAATTAATAATGCCTTAAAGTTAAAGGTTTGAAATTTTTGGCCATTAAATTATATGCAGTGTGCCTTCTATTTTGAAATATTGGAAATGATGGGGGTACGATAATTTTCGACACTCCCATACGGGGCTTAGTGAATTGACATCTGTCGTATTGTTCCTCTTTAATCAAGTGAATATTTGATATGGGTTAAGTTTGGTTATCTATATAGAAAATAGTTGTCGTCGCCTGACTGTAAGCGATTTTACGTTTATTTTGTGGAATTGAAAACGTTAAACGTCAGCATATAAACAGATAACTTCTCAATATAAATTTTTGCACGTTAATTATTTCTTGAACTAATTCTTGTATATGGGAAATTCAAAGTGCAGTGCGCTTTATCAAGTAGAAATTAAGAATTAAAATTGTAAGTCACTGATATAGTTACTTATTATTCAAATTAGTACAGGCCGACGGAGAGAAACTCAGTAACTAAGCAAAGTGAGCAGTGTACGATAAAGATAGATATGTTGCAATAAAATAATTACGAAAAGAACACATTCAAGAAAGTGGAAGTTTTCACGCATCAAAGTCATGCCATCGTTAACTTATCGGCCTCTAACCAATTGTTTTCGTGTTCTTACGTATATATTAATGCAGTTTATTATATACTTTTATCGATGGCATTCTACGAATAAATTTTTGTTATTCAAATGCGACTGACGTGAATTATTTGATTGCATTTGTGTGTTCGTATGTTATTTTCTTTCACGAGTACAGGAATAAGATAAATTACTGTTTTAAATATTATAACAGGTAAGACTTATTGTACAAACGATCATTCGCATCCAAAAACCAAACGATCTAGCGTCGACAGTTTTAGCATGGTTTAAGCTTCTAGTGACGTCAACATAATCTGGAAATCTTCGTTAATAATCAGTTATTGTTGTGATACGCATCCGAGTTTGTTCTGTTATTATTATATACCTAATTTTTCGTAATTCTTGCCGTTAGCTTGAGTTTTTAATTTTATAGTTTGTACAGGTGTATATGTTATAATTAGTGCTATTTTTATTTGCCACAGATTTGATGTAAATTATTTCCCTTGCTTTCAAGAGGACTCATCACAGGTTTTATGTTATGAAGAACTCACAATCTCTCACTAAGCTGTCTCGGAGCGACCGTCTGCCTTGGAAGTTTAGCTGAGAAATTGTTTAAGAATTATTTTGACCGACAAAGAGCACAAGTTATTAGTTATTAGCAGAGTTGTATCGTAAATTTCAAACAGGTTTCCGCTTTCGGGATCCGCCTTCTTCATAACACGTTGGTTTCTTTTTTCATTAAAAAGAGCAAGGCGTCTCTTCTGCCAAAGATGCTGTTAGGATTTTCATCATAGCTCCGATATGAGGTTTATTAAATGCTCTAAGCTAGACTGAGATGTTTTACTGGTCAACTTTTCATTTTATCCTGACTTGCGACAGTCAAACCCAGGGAACGGATTGCATAAGTCCAGTTCTCTTTGCTCTAAATTGTATCACCTCCAAATTTAATATTTATCAAATCAAGTTTTTAGAGAGATCCTTCCATGATTTATTCAGGACGATTTACGATGTGAACCGGTTAAATTTTGAATAAAGTCGATGTTTCGTTCACGATAAAACAAATCACTAAAAACGCAGTAACGCAATTTGAGATTGACTTTTACTAATAAGTTTTGGCTTGCGTTCATAAATGAACTCTGTTGTACGGAAGGAAATATAAATGTATGCCTAAATAATTGTGTTCTCAAAACTGATTAAAAATCGGATGAACACAAAACTGAAAATATTGACAAGGAGATATGCTCCAAAGGTCACTAAAGAAATATGCTTCAATAAAAGAGGGAATTGATCAATACAAATATGCGGCCCTCTGAAAAAGCTTAACCAAGCCGAAACAAAGGTTTCTTTGCGTCGTTCTGTACAAGAGTCTTGTCAACCTTAACTGATGTATAGATCAAGTTTATAATGCCCAAGTGTGAAAAAAGGACAGACGTTTTACTTGTAACTTGGCTGGCAACTTAAATTACTATGAACGCTTTTCATCCCGAAAATGTATATCTTATACGGGGGCCGTTCAGAAAATTGTTTACTTACTATTTTGAAACTATCTTTTATTTAATATACACGTATCTAAAAAAGTAGAATTTTATAAAACGTTTCATAGGTAATAAAATGCTAAAGTTGAAAGTCGTATTCGGGTTGTGGCGTCAATAATCCGTTACCGTATAACTTCACCTAGTTAATAGTAGGTGAATATCGTGATCGCCTTTTTATGTTTATTTACATTATAACAGTTGTGTAAACATAGATGGAAAAAGACAAGACACTATAAATGTCGGATTACTTTTTAATGAAAAAATACTGTGGTAAAAGCACTAGAAAACGTATTTATTACACTCCTAAAAGACAGAAATCGAGAATAGTATGGCAACACACTGTATACGTTAATAAATATGCTTCAAAAAGTATCCAGAATTAATGAAATGAATAGCCGTGTCACTTTTTATCGATTTGTTTGTTAATTAAAATAAATTAAGAAATGACATGTAAAACCACAATTTTAAGCTTGCTTACGAACTTAGCAATGCATTTTATTTTTGGTAAGCAGAAGTAAAGTTACTATTTTAGGGTGTCAAAAAAACGTCTAAATATTTAAAAGGCATATAGTACGACCGAAAACAAGTAAACAAGTCTTAATGAACATGGATTCGCAGATCAAGCGTTTTGGAGATAAGAATGGTTTTCGTTTTTGTAAATTTTTTGTAGTTTTTATCGTTCAGCGCCACAGAACGCGATTATCAGGGAAGATGTTCCATATGTCCTTGCATTTCGACGCAGGATCTACATCTTCTCAAGAAGGAAATTCGCACCTTTTCTGAAAAACCCGCTTGTGCTCGAATTGTTTGCCAACATTGTTGTCGGAAAGATTACTTACAGGTGTTGCGTACACTAAACTTTTTAAGTAACTCTTAAGGGAGTTAGGTCGAGAGACCTAGCAGGCCATGGAATAAGATCACCTCAGCCTATTCATCCCTTATGAAATGGTTGTATCAGCAAACAGCAAACGTAAAACGCGGCGGTACCCCATCTTGCATAAACCAAACATCCAATCTCTGATTTACAGGGACATCCTCCAAAAGTTCGGGCAAGGTGTTTACAAGGTATGCAGGACCTGCTAAACGTCGTGGCAAAACATGCGTATGCATAGTACTAAATTGATAATAAAAGTTGTGATTTTCTTCGATTTTCAAAACCGAAAATCGCTCTTATCTCGAAAACGGTTGATTTACGAACCCATGTTCATCAAGGCTTTTTTACTTATTTTCGGTCGTACTATATGCCCCTTAAATATTTAAATATATTTTTTAACACCCGGTATTTAGAAGTAATTTTTAATGTTTTTTCCACACAGCACCAGTATTGAGAAATAGTTTCGTTTGTAACGACAAAATATTGCCATGAAAAAATTGTTTTTCGCTCTTAAAAAAAGTTGAAATCACAGATGATTCTGAAAGTGAAAACCATTTTTCAAATACTCAACATAAAAATAAATAACAGACGCACGGGGCCGTCGCACTATGGAAAATCGAGGTCTGTTTCGGATCAAAAATCGATAACTTTTTTATTTCTAATGATAAAGTTGTGAAATTTTGCACAAATG
>JAHWXV010924060.1:0-12061 GCA_024586415.1 Phrixothrix hirtus | reverse complement strand
TATATATATGCGGTTATTTTCTAAATTTCTCTATTTGAGATAACTATTTTAATGTAAATTTTAAGACAAGTATTTTTTATACATATTAAAAAAAAATTTTCCATCGGCTAAGGCTCGAACTCAGGATCTTGTGTTTACATGGCACACGCTTTAACCAACTAAGTTGTCAGATTGTGGGCGTCGGTAGCTTAGTTGGTTAAAGCGTGTGTCATGTAAACACAAGATCCTGAGTTCGAGCCTCAGCCGATGCAAAAAAAAATTTTTTAATATGTATAAAAAATACTTATCTTAAAATTTATATTAAAATAGTTATCTCAAATAGAGAAATTTAGAAAATAACCTCATATATATTTAAAAATTTTCTATATATATATATATATATATATATTTATAATTATTTATAGTTGTAAACTATCAGTAGAAATTTTCTTTTTGATTCCTGAAAGTAAATTGATGAAATATTCTAGTAATTTTCTAGAAGGTAGGCAACCAACAATACACTGCTTGCATAAATATGGACAGCAAGATGGCGTACTTTTAACTAGGCATTGGCAAAAAAATTTGATCTATCAAAAAAACTGAATCTCAACCTTGATAGGAATTAATGTATTTTAGCCCATTCAAATGATAATTAACGTTACAGATGTATGTAATAAGTCAGGAAAGAATAAACTAACAAAAATCACTGCAAAATTGTTGCAGTGATTTTAAAACAGTAATTAAAGGTAATTTAAAACCAACTGTTAAGTTACAGAAATTTAATACCGTTTTCACAAAGATACGTTAGAAAAAAAGGTCAAATTTACAATTATCTTCGATGCGCATGGCAAAATTAGATCAAGGTTGTTTAAAATGCCATAGACGGGTGTGGTCAAACATTATTTAAGGGTGAATGAACTTCGATAATATTAAAATAGAAAATGCGAAACCTGAAATAATTAAATCTGAGGTTAAAAATAAATGATATATGAAAATTAATTTTAAAATGGTGGAAAGTATGTAAGTAGCAAATAATAATTTAGGAATGGGAATTTAAATGGTTCAAAATTTAGAAACGGACGTTACACCCTATATTTCTTAAAACGTTTTTTTTGCAGCACGTAGTAGGAGCCCCTTTTAAACACTCTGATTTTAAGGGACTGTTTACCCTTATTATGGTAGTATAAGTATATAGGACATAATTTAACATCACTCTAATCTCACTTAATAAGATAGCCTGCGATAGTCTCTCCTGGAGAGGTGAGAGAGTAGAATCCCTATTTAAAATCTTGTCTGATAAAAACGCAAAGACATTTAGATTTTATTTTCGTCTTCTTTATAACATATATTTTTTTCAACAATTACATTATATGTATTGAGACTAGTTGTCGCCCTCAAAATGTGAACATTTTAGTGCCGGAGCGATCCCTCTTTGTTAGGACATTTGCATTTATGTACACTAAAATTTTATAAATTAATTCAAATTCCGTTTCATTTTAATATCTTCACAAACCAATTTGTAAAATTTAAATTGTATAAGGATTCGTTAGTATTAATTAGTAGGAACACATTTCAGGCAAATCTGCTTATTTGGAAATAATTCTTAAGAAATAGTTTTGCTTAATTAATTAACTAAAGATTCTGTTTAGTTAAATGTAATGCATTACAATGTTGCAGTGGTAAAATTAATTTTAAAGAAATCGATTCTCTGATCCATGGTATTATTTTAAGTATAGATTACAAAGTTAGCGTGCATAATAAGTGATTTTCCCCATCAAGTCTTTTGCTTAAAAGCATAACGAAATAATAAGCCAATACCGTGAAAAGAAAAACACAAAGCATTTTGAAGTTGCTGTACATTTCCTACAAAAGGGAGAGTCTGGATAGAACCACTGAAGGTAACGGACTATTTTAAAGTTAGGCCTGATTCTTCATTTTAAGTGCTGAAGTGTCTGCGATAAGTTCTTTCAATATTTGTGTGTGCACCTTTAATTTGAAGTAAGGTTAAGAAGATCGCAGGGGAATGGTCTGTACCAAGAAACCGTCAGAGATGGATATAGGATGAAGAAGCGTTCTGCGTAGTTTTAGTGTTGTACCGCCAGCAAAGGTTAATGATTTAATTTAGAAAGATCGAAGGAAGCCCTCGTCCACAATTTATTCTTAAGTTAAAAATTTATTTTCAACCCTACATATTCGCCAATTCACTTCTGAGTTTGTTGAATCATCACGTCAATAACGCTACCTTCATCTGTTTTTAATAATGACTGTTTGAACTACCTAGGCGGAAAGTATCTCATTTCTTTCTCGATAGAAATGATACTTCCGCCGAGGTTGGTGTACTATTTTATTCACAATTATTCAAAATACCATTCAAAAGTTGGTATTAGTCATAAAATTAATGACAAGAGTTCAATAATTTTTGACACTTGCTGTCAGTGATAACAAATGTGGTTATAATACACGTAGTAAATCGAAAATAATAATTGTTACCATAGGTTTGCCGTGTGGAAAGTAAGCACATTCCAACCGGTTCGAAAGTGCTTACTTTCCACCCGGTAAACAATTGCTCATTTTCGAACCTTTAAAAGGTTAAAAAACAGTACATTACTTATGATTATGAATAAAATAATTATCTCATCGTCAATCAACTACCGTTTTTTCTAATATCTTTACATTCAACAATCAATGCTACTAACGGTGCCGCGGTGCGTATGAACTTAGCTACATGAATTTGGTGATTTACATAGCTGAATTATATTAGCTATTTGATATTCATTATCCGCATAATTTTGTGATTTATATATTTTTTGTCCAGATTTAGCAAAATTCTTGTACAATTTAATTAATAATTTTTACGCTCTTTGAGCTCAACACAAATTTATTTATTTTATATTGTTTAAGTAGGGAACGACTAGAAACTGCCATAAACTAATTGTACTCCGTGAAATATAAATTACCGACGTATGAGCCCATAATAGGCATGCGTTCTATTGCTGATTTCCTGCTTTAGACTTAAAATCTTATCATTTAATTGTTAGTCAACTTGATATATTTATAAATGACATTTATTATTTTGTATATGCTTCGTTTTACTGAATTTTATAAGTTTTATAATATATGATACACGAAAGACAACCATTAGATTTTCTCGCCTGAAATTAGTGAAAATATTTAATTCAATGTCAACTAAACTTAATTAGACAGAACTAGTATAGACAAAATTGTAAAAGATTAATTACTTTAGGCTCACTTATATACAGGATGAATTCAAAAAGTATTCTACCTTCGCATTCAAACTATCAATTGAAGTCCACTTTATGAGCATTCAGAGTACCAAATATCATGCTAATATTGGTAGTCAAAAGGACTGTCGCTTGTTTGTTAATTTACCGAATTGTATCACTTACACCGACACTGGGGACAATATGTTATTTAGACTCCTTAGCTGTACAGCTCCTTGAAGGATTCTGATTTTCACTTGAGATAAGAGCATTTTTCATATGGTATACAGGATGTCATCAAATTCTTGGCAGCGATGAAAAAAGTCAGTGGCACCCGTATTCCTCAATTTAAACTTTCCTCTGCGGTGTTCGAAGGCTCTATCATCGTTGACCCATACACTGACTCCACTTTTAGCTAGCTGGTAGCGTTTCTAAATCAACCAAGCTTAAGTTACCCGTGCCGTAACGTCATTTCGGCACATTACAACCGGTTGTTTTATTTAGATCGAACTACTGATTCTATGTGAAACTGCCAATATGGACCAATACAGGTCCAATTTTAGATGTTAATTTTACCTCTTAAAATATATTTATGGCAGATAAAAAGAATTCTGGATCCTTACATTTTAGGTAGCTACTACATATTTAAAAATCTTCAAAATCGGATGATTTACTATCTCAATTGCATTTCGTCCTTGGCCGAAAAATCAGGCTTAGGAAAGTCGAATAAATTGAGAATTGATATGGTAATGCTTATTGTTTTTACTAACTATAATAGTTGCACTTCCATTTTAATTTTTCCTGATTTTTACCTTAGCGTGATTATTAGCTTATTGTAAGCGTTCTAAAAACTAAAATACTTACTTATAAACATCTACAATGAAAGATAATGTATATTAAACACATATATTTAAATATAAGGTTTGAAAGATATACACTCGTATTGGTTTTGATTTTCAAATTAAACTACGAATAGCATTGTTTCTGATTAAATAAACAATTACCTTACATTGTCTGTAACATAAAAAAGCCCCCGACACATGTAATCAGTTAACATTCGCTGTTACTAAAATAGATGTCCTTTCCTATTTACAGCGAAATTTTATTTAAATTTATTAATTAACGGACAAGTTAGTTTAGCATCTAAATGTATGCATTTTCGGAAGCGCTACTGAAGATTGTCTAACATTTTTAAATAACGTAATAAATTTTCTATGCTGACAAAATTAATAACAGTAAAGGCCAGTTGTTCAATGTGTATAATTTTATTTTGCAGGTATCTTCCATGGAATCCATTGATAATACAAAATTTAATACAACGATAGGCAAGGTAATCTACCATGGATTTCAATTAATGTTTAAATCAGAGTGTGCAAATAACTGTATTAATATCGCTGTTTAGTGGAGAAAAATTTTCAACATGAGGGGTAAAGTTTTGGTCATGCTTTAAGAAGGCGAGTTTCTAGTCTAATAACTAACACATTCTGATCAAAAAATTACCTAATTGTGAAAAAGTATTTACGTCAAAATTGAGTAAACTTTCTTTGCTATGGGGCGCCAGTGAAAATTGCATCCAGCTTAATATTGAATATAATGTAACCTCTCCCCTAAGGTTGCTACAATCCTGCATTAAATTACTGATACACAATACGTTCCAGAATTTGTACTTCAATAACTATTCTAAATTGTAATAAAAGATTGAAATTTAATAAACACATCCTAGAATATTATCGCGGTGTCCATCTTACTAATTTAACATGAATTAAATTAAAGTTATGAGAGGCGCCTTGGTTATATGTATCAGATGACGTTAAACATTACCATTTCGTAATTTGCAATCACATACTCATCCTTTACATATAACAACAAGTTTCCATTTAAAATAATATAGGAAATAGGTAATTTATTACACCTGCACACACAGCACACAATTGTATGTCAGCATTCATACACGAGGACTGTTCAATAATGAATGGTCATAGTTATGACCATTTTACTGTTATAATTTTGGCGTTCTTGTATTACAAAGTTAGTATAATGTCTTACTGAATATATAATAACGACTGTGTTCTGTTTAGTTGCCATTGCGAAGGATGCAAAACGATGAAATTGAGACATATCCAGTTTAGCCTGTGAAATAATGGAGTTAACGCTTGAAGGACAATTAGCTGCTCTCTAATTTTACGTTTATCTAAAGAAATCATGCGCTGTTGTTAGAAGAGACTTATATGGAATCTGTTCTTCCCTATAGTATAGTTCATCCAATCTCAAATCACAGCTGCAACTGAAACACACATCAACACTGTTGCTGTGATTGCGCGTGAAGATCAATGAATCATATTAAGATAGCTATAAGAGATTCTGAACACTTCATTGAGGCTCCTACTATAATTTGGTAACGGAAGAACTGCACATTAGACATGTTAGTGCGCGAGCAACTTAATGTTTGCGTGGAAGTTTGTGTGGAGCACAAAAGAATGATACAGGAAGACGCCGTAGAGCTTCTGTCAAGGGCTAAAACTGGTAATGGAATTTGACCTCACGTTTACCCCTTAGTGTAAGCAACAAAACTGGATACGAAGAACTACGTCATCACCAACACCTAAAAAGGCAAAGTGATGACAGTTGCTGGTAAAGTCATAGTCATCTCATTTTTTGCTGTCAAATCCATGATTTATCAACATGTAGTACCACATATCCATGCAACGAGATGAATGATAAGGTATGACCATATATTACAAATATAGTTCTAGATTATCTCGCTTAAATCAAAGTGAAATGTGTATTTCGTCTAGCCTACAGCCCAAACCTTGCCCCTTGTGACTTTTTCTTTTCCTTGAAGTGAAGAGGTCTTTTCAAAACAAGTTTCGAGGCTGTGGACAATCAAGGATCTATTAAATAATTGCTTCCAGCACGTTTTGAAGGATAAGTACATCGCAACCAATTGGGACTACTTCAAAAATATATCATCAGTTGTGGGATGAATGAAGGTATGGAGTTAGAAAATGACTACGATTATTCATTATTGAAAAGTCTACGTATAATTGACCGCGTGCTCAATAGTTGTTACCAAAGGTAGTTTATCTTCCAGATATTTCAAATAAAAATTCAAAGTTGAATTATTCTTTATGAAATTGTGGCTGGAGATAAATAGTGTAACTTACTTTCCGCCGTCAGAATACCTACCATAAGTCCTTTCGATATTACTGACTACTACATATTACCCTAGGTAACTAAACAGGAAAATAATCGGGTTCCAAATGCTGAATAATGGATTCGAAGAATTCGTCAATTCATCATAGCATCTATTTCCTCAATACAAATCTCAGATCTATTTTGGCGAATTCGAAGCCTGGCCTGACAGACTTCTTACTTCAATAAAAGCACTCTAGAATGTTGTATGACTTACATTTGACCATCATATATTTTAAAAAAATCATAGTGAGCACGTGTGCGTCTTGAAATGATATCTTAACGACAACCATAAGCAAATTTATTTAACTTTATTCCATAAGATTGGTGGACAAACCGGATGATCTGAAATAATTACATGATGTTTTAAAATTAACCATGGGAAACCAAAGATTATCACAAATTAACTAGTAGATACATTTAACGGGATAGTAAAAAACCGGCCTTCAATCGCCAAATGTAGTATTCTTAACTTCGAGTTACGGTATGTTTAACACTCAATTGGTGCTAAAATATAACACAGTATAAATTATGTTGTTTGTTCACGTGAGATATTAATCCTTAGTTCAGAAAATGTATCAATGATATTCCTAAAAACAATATCCATTCGCATGGTTTCTGCTTTTTTGGAAGCACTTACGCCGCTAAAAATGAATTGTTTTAATTTTTGCTTGGTTTATGACCTATACCAATGAAGCTATGTTTTATTAACCATATTAATCTACAAAGAAACTCACTTGGATTGCATTATATACGACCAATGCTTTGAAATGTCAACGCGAGTTTGCTTTTGATCAATAGCTAGCAACTGCAGTACCCGCTCCGCAGAAGGTTTTTTGATACGTAAAATTTTTATACGCATATGATAAACACTAGCACATGAGAAGATTTTTATGTTAACTATGTCATTGATTTTCAATTTTCCACATTTTAATGCAATTTTTAATGTTTTTACAAGTGCCGCATTTTGACGATCAGAACGATACTTACATTTTGTGCTCCGATGAGCGCGCTTACATTCGTTTTCCGAATTACAAACCATTCTCTCGAAAGTAACAGATTCGCCTAAGTTTTTCTTCAATTTTCAGACCTTGATGCTTAATTACAATATATAATTCGGTTTTTCCACTTTCACAATAGAAAATCTAGCTTTAATTGCAATGGTTGTCAAACAAATACTGATTGGCATATCAAGTTGGCACTTGACGTACATACAATCATTCAAGTAATAAAAAAAATAATTTTGCAACCGCGCTATCTCATAGCCTTTGCACGTACAACATACGAATTTGGCCTAGTACGTATTCTAATAAACTTTATATTTTAATTAATTGTAATTTGAAAACGTAGAAATAGAATTTAGTGCTACCATTAAATTAAATTGCTTGAATTGTAAATTAGTAACGCCAATAAAAACCAAATTGAAAAACACTAGACAAAAAGATTTATTCTAGGTTTTACAAGAATTAATGTTCTACGCTTGTTATTCTGTCAAATCTAATTTACAAGTTTTTGTCTAGGTAAATATAAAAGATGCCACTGTTAAAGGAGACAAAAATCAATTTATTTATCGATCTGTTAAAAAGTGGGTGACAGCAATTTAGCATATTATAAATAATTTATAAAAGGATATACTTTGAGTTTATTGTTTCCGTTTGAACCTTTTTTATTTGAATTGTAAACTAGGACTATAATATATTAATACCCTTTTATCTGTAATCTTAATGCTGTACACTGGTAAGATATCTTTGCATTCAATGTAACGATCATTACACAAACTGTAATTTCCTATTTAAATTATAATTTCATTAACAATGACAATTTAAAAGCATTGTTTAGAATAGTATTTTTACGTATTTAGATAGACTGTCTGAATTCTTTAGTTAAACGTTTAGTGCTTTATTCTTTGGGGTTAGAAGTGAAATGTTTGTTGATTTAGTTGAGGAAATAAAGTATGAAAATGTATATGTTTATCTATGATATCTGTAAGATTACAGGTACCTTGAAATATACTCACAATCAGTTACCTTTAATTTATTTGATTTTATTATTAGCAAATGAATTTATGCTGAACTCAAAGTAGAATTTTTAATGATACATCTGAAATTTGATTTTTATGATGGGAGAAACTATAACAGACTTAGAATAAATGTTTTCAGGACATTCACTTAAAGTGTAGTTTTTATGAGCTGAGATTAAAACACGATAATATTAAGGTTATGGGAAAAATATATACAAAGTTGTTACTTTGTGCTTCCGAAAATTAAAGGCAAGAAAATTTAATGTTTTTGTGTTATTTACTGAGCTAAAATAAAATCAAACATAACTTGATCTAAAACACACCTTTAATCATTTTATCTTCTCTTTGAAAGTTGAAAATTAAAAATTTCTTTTTCATTAGATAGTATTAACTGTATGCATACAGATAATTTGACATTCCTTTTAGACACCACATTATGTGTAAAATTAATATCAATACGAATACCAAAAGGCCCTTGTTTTCTAATTATATACAACGAGTCGCCCGTGGTTGTATTAATACAACTGTTAATTCATTTATAAAATTATAATTGATCTACCTAAGATATTACGTTATAGAAACGTGCGCTGTGCTTCTAAAACTGTACAGGCATAATTCGATTTGTTTACTGGAACAAGTACTGAATAAACATATTGACATTTCTCACAATTGATATAATTTAGAAATAACTATCTTGAGCGACATATTTATTAATACATACTAAGAAATTTAATAATAGACAAAATTATTTTATAATTACTTCTTGTAGTAGTGCATTATTTAAAATTAAACAGACAAATATGGATTTAAATGCTGTATAATAAAAGCATAGGTTGTTAGATAAATGGACCTTTGATACGTTTTCGATTGTTCTGCTCGGTTTTATAAAAGTCTATGCAGCTGTTAAAATTAATAGGATAATCTTTCCATTCAACAACAAACATTATTAATTATGAGCAGTTACAAAAATTAAAAAAGTGATAGAGGAATATTGTAATAGTTAAAGTAACCTTATTGATCAGATTTAAAGTAATTACCTGAGGTTTTAAAACTTTCAAAACAGTTGTCTGTAACATTTTCTTCGAGTAACTGACGTAAATCTTCTTAATTCCGTATACCAAGATATCGGTTAATGACATTTAAAAAAGGTAAATCATATTACACTCTTGTTTTTAAGCGTCTGTTTTAAAAGTTTAAAGAAACTCATGCAAGGTACTAGGGAAATGTTTCTTTGTATTCAACATTTCTTGTCATATTTGAAAGCATTCATGATCAACTCGTCATTATTTAAAAAAAGAACTTTTTAGTTTTCGTATTGCTTTTAATTTACGCCTATTGTGGTGTCTGTAAGATCTTCTGTCACCTCCTAAAAGGAATGTCATATTACTTTAAACACCCTGTATGTAAATATAACAAAATATAACTAGTAACAATTCCATTAGAAAATTCTATAAATGTAAACCGAATTTTAACATTTTTGTACACTTATATTTATGAAATATGATAAATTACTGTGGTTCATGGTGTTATTAAACGCGCTCTAGCAAGCTTTCGTCATAAACCTGTCAAGTTTTATTTTAATTAGGTTATCTGTTTCGTTTTAATTCACATCTTTGCGAATTTATTTGTTGCACTTGAAAAATGCTTAAAAGAAACGCACAAAATGTTAAAGGTATACTGCATGCCATAAATAAAAGAACACCATGAAAATGTAGCAGCGTGTTGATGATATTTTCAGAAAACATGTATTTTGGTAACAATGGTCACTTATTCTTGCATTTCAATAATGAGTTGCCTCTCCTTGGTTTGTGCAACAACCAGAAACTTGTCTAGATGCGCTAGTAATATTATTATCAAAATCAGTCTGTGGCAGTTCATTCCAAGCTTTTCGGCATGCGTAATACATCTAAAGCCAATAGTGCTGCCTATCATGTCCCAAAGGTGTTCAATATATGCTAAATCCTGAAAACGATAAAACAGTGGAGGTAAATTAACGTTGGTTCGTTTCATGAATTTTAAAATTAGTATAATTGTATGCGACCGTACATTATCCTGTCAGGAAGTAGGGTTTCCAAAGTTCCGAAGATAGGTGTTAATATTAGTTCTAGTACAGTTCTGATGTATCGAATCATGTTTAGTGTTCCTAGAGTGAACATCAGAGGAGATCTATTTCCATAAGCGATAGCTCTTCATACCATCACTCATTGTCCCACAGCAAACTTCATGGGCACACCAACAGAATCGCGATTCATCGCTAAAGACAACTTACCTTCATTATTCAACAATTCGAGTCTATCATTGTTGTTCCAGTTGAATAGCCTGATGGCTTAGAGTTAAGGGTAAACAAAGGAATGGACCATATGACCGCAGCCCAAATGATCGTATTATCCGTTAAATCGACAGTTTTTTTGGTGGGTCTGGCCTGATCATATTTTTACAATGAAACTTGTTATTGACCGATGAAGAGTACGATCTTATGTGGTAGTTCTAGGTTACTCAGAGTTTGCATCGTTGATCGTGTGCCTCGATCGATCAATGCCAACATAATACTATTGCAGATAAACTCCGCTAATAGAACAACGACTACACTATTATGTTAAAAATCGAACGAAAAACTATTGGAAAATTGCACGCTGTTGAACACGAGGCATTTTTTGAATGACCGATAACTGATCAACTAATTTGCAAAAATGAAATGCCATTTTTTTGTACAATTACACTAACAAAAATACCCAAAACTTTTTATAGAGCAAAGAAGGCGATAATAAAATGAGACAGGCTTCTTAGAATATGAAAACTATTACCTTTGACCTCCAGCAATGTCTACCAACTCCATCCCTCGATAGTGGCGAATCGTTTTATAAAAGGCAATTGTGGACTTTTAATCTAACTATTCACAACTTTGGCTAAACGTGGGGAAAATGGAATTGGTTTTTGCCTTTATAAGTATATTATAAAAGACTTCGATCCTGAAGTTGAATAACCTATAATGTATTCTGACTACTGTTCTAGCCAGAATAAACCCAGTTTTATATCAGCAGGAGCTTGCTTAGTTACTTTACAGCTTTCGAAAAATTTAAAGATCGATATACGCTTAGAATGCGATACCGGCCATGTTTAATCGAAAAAATGAAAAAGAGATTTAGTAGTAGAATAGAACGTCCAAGCGACTGGGCTCAACCCATACGTCAAGTAGGAAATTCGCTTTTACTGAAAGAGAAAATCACTAAACACATAGAATACAAAATTGTTTATTCCAGCCGTACTAGTAATCGTATAAAAAATAGTAATCATAAACAACGAGGAAAATGTATGTTCCTATCAGAACGCATGTTACAAGCAAAAAGTTAAGTTAAGTACCTTTTTGATTTAAAGGCTGGATAGTTGATTTTGGTACCATTTATAATTGAATCTAAGAATGAATTTATAACCTTTCTGGGATCATTTGCCACACCTTGTATAATAAATAATGAAGTAAATATGATAAACTAATTTAAAACATTATTAACTAAATACAGTTACTAGCAATTACAAGGGTAGCCTTTTAAATAGTTACAAAAACTAGGGAAGAAAACAAATTTTTTGGAACAAACTGTTTTATTGTTTTTCAAAATATTCACCTTTAAGTTTTATACACTTTTGCATGCGT
>JAHWXV010924015.1:0-10623 GCA_024586415.1 Phrixothrix hirtus | reverse complement strand
GTGCGTGTGCGTGTGCGTGTGCGTGTGCGTGTGCGTGTGCGTGTGCGTGTGCGTGTGCGTGTGCGTGTGCGTGTGCGTGTGCGTGTGCGTGTGTGTATATGTGTGTGTGTGTTTGAACAAGATATCTCGAAAACGACAAATCGTAGATAAATAAAGTTTTATATTTAAGTTTGTATCCATCCTCCCACGCGATTGCAATAATTTTATTAGATTTAAATAACCGGAAGTGCCACTTTACTTTTGTCTTTTTTTGGTTTTTCGAGATTTTCTCGAAATCGACCCTAACGATTTTATTTAAGTTCTATATTTAAGTTTTTTATGTTTACATATGAGACTTCAAGAATTTAGTTAAAATCTAATGACCGGAAATGCCACCTTATTATTGCAATTTTTAAGGTTTTTGCGATTTTCTCGAAAACAGCTTTAAAATTTTCTTTAAGATGTGCTACGGTTATTATGTATTTAATGCCCCTTTATGTAAACTTAGCAGTTTTTCTGAAAAAAATGCGTTGAAGCATGTTATCAGAAAAACATTTTGGAGTTAAGCAGCATTTTGCCTGTCCACTAACTTGGATGCGTGTTCGTTATAATTATCGTTTTCAAAATAAACGTAAATAATAATCTAATCATTTGTTGATACTATTTGCATGTCTATGTAAATCACACCAGATTAATTAAGAATGGTTGCATTTAAAAATTAAGTCATTTATTTATGGTGGTATAGAATACAATTCGATATGTTGTTTTAATTTGTTATTTCAGCAAATGGATTCGTAGTTTTTTTGACTGTTTGTAACGAATTAATTGTGACAAATGTCAGCGGTTTGTAAAATGTTTTCATGTAAAAAATTTTTCAAAAAGGCCTTAATGGAATTTAATAATCTCAAAAATGTCTCTCTTCTAATACGTAAGTTGGCCGTTTTAGTTTCAACAACTATTTCTAAACAACCCTGTAGTTTTCAATAGTTGTCAACTTTGTAAAGTAATGGACGTTAACCATCAGTGAATTCTCTTTAACACGTAAGCGTTCCAAAACTATTCGGAACATTAAATATTTCATAACCTCAATTAAAAAACACATAAAGCACTCAACGATTTATTATGAAATTTGAGAATCCCGTTGATTATTGAAGAATGCAATCTAGTTATCAAGACATTTACATTTTCAAAATCTTTAAATACAGTGAAATTAAAATATCAGTGAATTACCTTTTCAGTTAACTCAGTAAAAAAATTAAGGCCAAATGCGTAGTAAGAAAGTAAACATTCTCCATCATTGATTAAAAAACTATTAAATATCAAAATATCGTCAAATTATTTTTCAAGTTCACTGCATTTGTCACTGTAATTCGAAAGGTTAAAATCGTTGCTCAAATTATAACATAAGAATGCCTATTCATCTGTGACCGATTAGACCTTTGAAATTTACCTTCTAATATTTAGTGAAAGTTAAACAGAACACAAAGACGCTACCTCGGTTAATTATAAAAAACACTAAATAGCCTTGATTAGAACAAGAAAACGTTATTGAATTACATTTCCAATTTATGATACTCTTTTATCGTTGAAGGATAATACAACATCGAAATTAGAAATAACAATTTTGTAGAGGATCCGGGAATATTCCAAAAGGTTGCACCGATCTAAAATATATGACGTAATCACGAATGACTCATTACTTTAACTGATATCTAAATAAATTCAAGATCACAGCAATGAGTCATGGTATTACAATTTATTACATCAGAGTTCAGAGTAATTTTATTCCTTGATATTCGCAAATGTTTTCAGAATGTCTGCTTTCTATATAAATAGCAGTTTAGATTCCTTTAGATTAGTTTTCCTAAAGAGTTTGTCTTTTTAAGAAGATATTATAAATAAATATAAATATAAACGTTTATTACTAAGGTAGTCTAAATTAATATTAAGTTGAAGATAAATAAAGCTTTTAAAATAATTAATTAGTGTGAGGTACGGGGTTTGTTTTTAAAAGTGTGAACTCACTGATATTAATAAATTAAAGGCTAGTGTTTATTGTTTTAGATATGCCAGGGGCGTAGCCAGATATATTAATGGGGGTCCACATTTCTAAATAGATGGACCTTTTTTCGTCCGTATAAAATTCATGCTTTCTTTAAGAAAGAAAAGAAAACTCAAAATTACTAATAATTAATCATTTTATAAGAAAAGATGCATCGCTCGGGGACGCTAAGATTAATTCAGGGACCACTTTTAACTTATCTGAGAAATGCGATTAGCAACGTAACCACTGCGTGTCTGTAGGACATTTAGAGGAGCTCAAGGTTCACTGTCCGTTATTTCTTCATTCCAACATATACATAACCATGTCGTCACCATGACATCATTCTTTAACGATACTTTCGTTTACATTACAAAAACCATAATTTATTTCTCTCAAATATTCCAATAACCACTGTGAAAATATCGTATTAAAACATAATTGTACATCATTTACCTTTATGTGGACGTAACTGTTATTTTGACCTTTTAGCTTTGGTGAACCACCTTCTCATTTGACCCCTTAGTTTGAACTTTTAGTTTGACCCCTTACTTTAATCGTTTTGTTTAACTCCTTAGTTAAATTTTTAACATTCTCTTTTGATGTGATCCCTCAGAACGGACCCTTCAGTTTGACCCCTTTAAAATATTTGGAGATGATTGAGATCTTCCTAGATGCGAAGCTCTCCAAATTTAGGGTGGGCCTTCCGAACCCCCACCTCCACCCCCTGGCTACGCCACTGCATGCCGCTAACGAGAAGTGCCAATAAAAGTATGCAATCGCTAATGGAAATGCTGCAAAATATGCAGGACAAGATGGATGCAAATAAAGAAGAAATTATAGACAAATTAAAAGAAGATATGATATCCAATAAAAATGTATTACAAGAAAAACTTAAATTAAGTTAGACTAAATTGCGCGAAGGGATGAGAACGATTAATTCAAATAGAAATAAATTACAAGATGAAATTAAATCTATCCAAATTAATTTACAGAATGGAATTCACAAAATACAGGAAGGAATCCAATCAAGTCAAAATGCAGTAAAAAAAGAATTCAATTTAAGCCAAATTAAATTATAAGACCTGATAAGTAAGGTAACTAAAAAAATAGAAGCTGATACAAATGAGTTGTTAACAAAATATGAGGAGGTAACTAATAAATGTGTTGCACTACATCAAAAGTCAGCACGCCTAAGAAAAACGAGTCCTCCGTTCCTCATGAGTAATCAACAAAAATCATTGCCCAGCAGATCTCTTACCTAAATGCTGCGGAAATTACCACTTCCAGCACTAGAAAAACGTTAAAGCTCCCACTTGGTCCAGTTACAAGATTGTGCAGATGGACCGTTAAAGAAACAACATGTGCCTTAATAGTCACTCTCCATGGAGATGCTTTAGACATTCTACAAACCATACCAAACAATCTGCAGAATAATTTCGATTATGTTGTTTCAAGACTAGAAATGCGATATGGTGATAAACATCTGCAACATGTTTACTGTGTCCAGTTAAGGGAACGAGTGCAGAACATTGGAAAGAACCCCCAGGAATTCAAAACTGGAATTGCACGGCTAGTGAAATAAGTATACCCAACGGTTCCACAAAGCTTTATTGAACAAATAGGGTTGTAAACATTTGTGGAAGGCTTTCGACATTCCGAAATGCCCACGTGAACTTGTTAGCGTGTTGGCTCATTCACTGAAATTTGAAGCTAGGACTATACTTTTCTACGTGCAATCGAAAGAAACGTTTTTGAGACTACTTCAGACGCAAAGGCCAAATAAACGTGAACCAGGATGCTGTAATTGTGGTAAATGAGGATATATTGAGAAAAATTGCAAAGAGGCTATGAGCAATCCTGCAGATAACATAAAGCATCACGAAAACTAGAAATGATTGATATCTTTCTCTCCTAATTATTATGCCAGAAGTCACTCTCTATGTGGCATCGTAAAACATAAACCGAACAGCATTTACATTAATAGAACAATTAAAGAAAAAAAAAATTGGCAAATACTGCTGGATACGGGAACTACGAAGACAATAGCGTAACTATACATTGTTGGGAATGGAAAATTACTACCTTCACAACCGCTATTAGATACAGCTACAGAAAACCGAACAACCGTTTATGGTGAAATTGTTACAGATATTGAGATCGGTTACAGAAAGTGTACGCATTAGGTACTAGTAGCTGATGTCGAAGAAGCTGTCATATTGGGTATGGATATAATGTCTGAGTTTGTCTTCGCCCTAGACTTGAAGAATCACATCATACGGGTTGATGACGAAGAGATACCCATTAACCAACCACATGACCATGCAATAAAAATAATCTTAGCAGAAGAAGTGACATTACCACCAAGAAGCGAAAAAATAGTTATGAGTCAACCGAATGGAGACTTCCGGGAAGGATGTGTAGAAATCCTGGAAACAAACAGCACAAATATTGGTCGTGGTATTTTAACTGCAAGAATGTTAATAGAGTTTTAATGAATGTCAGTACCTTCCAAATAACTCTAAAAAGAGCATCGAATTATGAACCTGCACGCCTATCTCAACTGCAGTACATTGAACAAAAATCAGTAAGATAATTCTGCCTGTAAAGAATTTAAATACTCTGCTCGTTACACTCCAATTCTTGGATAACGGATTATTCCATGAGTAGAAGAACAGAGCCAGTTAATTGATCCAACGATATGCCGACTTTTTTTCCACTAATGACAGTTTGAAAGAAAGAACAAGGTTGTAACGCATAAAATAAATACTGTCGATGCCCAATTAATATGTCAACGAGAAAACAGGCTTCCTTTATCCAAACCAGAGAAAGCTATGAAGATAATCGGACACATTTTCCATGAAGGGATAGTAGAGCTGTCTATCATTTCTTGGGCTTCACCAATTGTACTTGTAAAAACAACAATGAAAGCACTAATATAACGTGATCAAGAAGAACAGTTACCTTCTACCCAAAATTGACGACACTTTGGATACGCTTTGCTTCAAATAGTTTTCGACTTCAGACAACCATAGTGAACACCGGGAAAAGATGGCATCCTCCATTGTTTCTGGATTCTGGCAGTTCACAGTGATACCTTTGAGTTGTGCAATGCACCAGCGACGTTTGAAAGGCTAATGAAATTTATCCCGATAGGATTGCCTTGGCAAACGTGTCTAGTATTCTTGAGCCGTGTTATAGTTGCCAAAGAGTCCTTTGATGAAAACCTAAAAATCTTGAATAGGTGTTTCAAAGACTCCGAAGTACACATCTATAACTTAGTCTGAAAAAGTGCAACTTGTTTCAAAACGAAATGAAACACTTCCGTCATGCAGTTTCTGGAAAAGGCGTGGCAGCTGATCCAGAGAAAATTCAATCTGTATAAGAATGACCTCAACTAAAAGATAAATATGAATTACGAAGCTTATTTGATTTATACACTTGCTGTCGTCGTGGATTTGCTGACATCGCAAAACTTCTTACAAAATTTATTGAAGCAAATTAACTCTATTGATAGAATAATAGCTGCCAGAAGTCATTTAAATACCTTTGATAACCATATCCACACTAGCATAAAGGGGAGATGCAGATGCTAGCTACGTCAGAATAGGTGCAGTGCTGTGGAAAAGTCAAATCAGACATGGACGAGTAATTGAATATTTCAGAATAGTGCTGTCCAAACTTAAAAGGAACTCTTGTGCTACACACGAAGTATTGCTATCAATGTTAAAAGCTGTTGAACACTTTCACAAACACCTTTATGTACGAAATTTCTTACGGAAAACTAATCAAGCATCGTTGAAATAGTTATTACGTCATAAGAATTCAGAAAGTCAAATGAGAAAATGGATTAACTGGTTACAAGAGTATGACTTTGAAGTTGAGCATCATGCTGGAAGAAATCATCAAAACGCTGACAACTTTATCAAGATGATATTGCCCAGAAGATTGTAAACACTATTCTCGGTTGGAGTAAAAAGTTGAAAATCCTCTTGTCAAAAGTACTACTGTAATCAATGATGACTGGAAACCGGATCTGAAGTTATTGTTAATATTGAATAATGAAGATTGTTGAAGCATATTGGTCTAAATGGGATTACTTGCAGGTTCGGGATGGCCTTTTGAAAAGAGCTCTGGAAAACGATAGTGGAATTGAAAGACGCATGGAATCAGTGATTTCAAAACGTAGCGGAAGTTTTGCGACAACTACGTGATGGTCCATCAGGAGGGCATTTAGGAGTAAAGAAAACTATGAAAAAGGTCCGGAAGCGATCTTGTTAGGTGAATTACAGGGATGATTTTAAGGGGTGGTGCCGAAAATGTGTAACATGCGCTTTTGGGAACTGTGGACTGGGGAGACGAAGAGCCCCGTTCAGACAATATAATGTGGTTAACTAATTTGAAAGAGTGAAAAAAGACATAGCTGGTTCATTTCCCGAAACAGAAGCAGGGAGAAAATACATTCTGGTTGCAATAGACTATTTTTACTAAACGGACTGAAGCATATGCTCTACCAAATCATGAGGTTATTGCAATGGCCGAAACCTTGAAGAAAAAACTTTTTAGTCGTTTCGAAATTCCATTGGAGTTGCATTTAGAACAACTAAGAAATTTTGGGTTAGCTTTATTCCAAAGCTCCTGCTAGCTGTTGAAAATACGCAAGATCAGAACAACTGCCCTTCATCCACAGTTAGGTGAAATAGTGAAACGCACGAATCGAAAATGGGGAAATATTTGGCGAAAGTTGTCTTAGACCATCAAAGAGATTGGGAACAGTACTTATATCTGTTCTTGATGGCATATCGGCCAAGTGTGCACGAGGCGACAAAAGGGACTCCTTCCAGAGTGTCTTTTTGGCGTGAAATTAGGCTACCATGTGATTTGGAGTTTGATAGCAAGTCTGGAGAGGGGGAGGTAGCTGGTAAGGAATATGACGAAAGCCCTTGAAAGAAACTAAATGCAATTTATATCTAAATTATCAGTGATTGAATGAAATTCCATTATGATGTAAGTTCAAATGCAGGAGTATTTCAACCCAATGATCTATTTCCGTTTCAACAGCCCCAACGACAACATGGTTTATCTTCCAATTGGCAAAGGGCAGTATAAAGTTACAAAAGGTATCATCGATATAATATATCGAATAGTAAAATTGCCCATTAATGGGTTAACCACATGCGCTGGGACGAATACAGAACGGTCCAACAAAGGACGAACCACGTTAGGCTCGAGAGCTTAAAAGGAAACGACAATCGACAGTTATTTACTGGATTTGTCAACCTATACGGGTCTCTGTAAAACTCGATTTGGTGTTAGTACCGGAGAATACAAACATTTGTTTGATGTATCAGAGGAGTACCCCTTAACTCATTGTGTTACTAAAGACTTTGCAATATCCAGTGGAATAGAAATTGAATTTAGAATGTGATTGGCGACGTATAAGAAATACAGCAGCAAGGGCCAGAAATTGAGCCAAGGTATGCGAAGCATTTGATATCTTGTGACGACGGCCTTGTTACACCAAGAGTCACACTATGAAGACTTATACAAGGCCTTATGGAGCCTAAAAAACAAATTGTAGAAAATTAGCTGTATCAAAGCTCAGTTGTGGTCTAGACCAAATTAACTGCCACGTGGTACATAACATGTTAGAGATAGTGTTTCTATACAAAGGTATTAAGATCCTGATGTGTAATGGGAATCCAAGAAGTCTTCCACAAAATTTTCACTCTCAATATTCCTGTAGAATCTAAGTTGCAAAAATTAAATGCACGCTAGAGATAAATTTCATCTTACACATATTTTGTGTAGTGGCTTATTTTTCACCCACTCCTCGCAAGGAGGCATCAATAATTAATATCTTTCACTTTCACTAAATCAGTGAAGATAAAATGAGTCTTATTTATATTAAGCACTTTTTACATAATAAAATCACTTGTGAGAAAAGTATTTTTAATATAAAGCACTAAAACTGGTTGGGTAAAGCAAAAGTCGCCTCGCTATTCGTCCAGTGAGGCCTCTCTTTTAGCGAACTTAATCAAAATCGAGGGCCTCCCCACACTAACGAGTGAAACGACGCCGCATCGACTGATCACTCTAAAAGTAACGAGACCTGGGAGCGGATCTAGAGGTATCCATTTCTACTCGGAAGAATCGTGACGGGAAGGCACTTGACGAATTGGTAAACTCCCGTATTAATTTCGGAATTCTTAGTTCCATCTTTTCCCTTTTGTAAATGAAGTTTTTATAAAAACAGTGAACGACCAAATATTAAATCAATACAAAGATGTCTCGTTTAACAAATACACGGCCATTACTGCTTTAAAACTGTCAAGTAATAAAATGAAAATTATAAAATTTTTCTGAGGCACATTGGCAGTTTAAGAGCCTTGATGTTTTATAATTTCCTTAATCACAACAGTCAAAAACATATTAATCAACACATTTATATAACATATGAAAAGGTGCAGCAATAAGATTGTCGATTACTTGCCGTTGCTGAAACTATTAAGTGTATCCGTAAATGAAAATTACAAGAAATTAAACATATCACAGAGTTACAAAACAAAACATTACAATTGGTTTCATTGCTCTTACGTTTACACGCCATATTTAATTCACTAAACCCGTCATTAACAACTAAAACTAGGTTACTTTTGTATAAAGATTTAAATTTTTAAATATCGCTTGTGTAATCGATGTCACAAAAGGGTGCTCACGGTCGATAAAACATATATTTTAGCAAAAGTCAGTCCATGTGCGCCCTATGTTTAGGTTAGTCCGACAAGTTACACAGTGTAACCATACTATTTAGGTTGGCTTTAATTTACGTTTTCAGCCAAGGATAAAGTTAACAATAAGTGAAAATACTGTCCGGTAATCACTAGACAAACGGCTGAAAACCTAAATTCTAAAAGAATTTGTTTTTATCAAGGCGATGTGAAAATTTCTTAGATATTAACTGACATTAATAACTAATTGCACATTCTTTTGTGTTTTACTAAAAACTATTTTGAAATGGATCCCCGAAATTTGAATATAGGTAATAGAGCGGATGCAACTAATTGGACGTACCCGATTTAAATTTAAGCTTTTATTCAAATCAAGTACAAAATTGTAGCGTTTAGTAAATTTTTCGAAAGAAAATAAGCTCGACTCCGAATGCATTTTAATAAGGACAATGGCGACAATGAAATCTTCTCGTGAGAATGGTCGATCCTAGAGTTTAACAAAATCGTTTTGCTGTATGCATTATTATCATTATCTCATTGTCGCATTTGTAGAATTAACACACGACCGGTTGTTGTGCATCCAGTTTCCTGTGTCTAATTGTCGTGGAACCTTTCAAACAGAACAAGTTGGGGGTACCTATATCGTAACTCACAAAAAGCTAAGCCTCACGCTGGGTTTCAAATTGTATCAACTTGCACATCTGAGCAAATTAGTTTAGAACTTGTTTAATTAGAAATTTGTTTAGAAACCACTGCTTTAGGTTGGTAGAATAAAAATAACGAGTATCTTCAATAGCGGATTAAGCGGATTCTATCAGTGCGGATCAAGGAGGCATTAACGGGCTTAAATTAAAAAGAAGGATAAAAGAAATTTTATCCACAACGTGGTCTGATAAAAAAAACACGTTAGTGAACTTGAACCAAGTGTTTTAATTTAAAATTCTTTACTTAAAATTAAATTCAAATTAGGTTGTCTTTTCTGTGGATACACTCGGTAATTATAATACAAATACATAATCAGTTTATCCCATTTCAACGTAATTACTTTCCACAGAAGTTCTGTATATAGAACAAGACGCAGTAATCATAATCCCTTAATTATAATTGCGTAATTGAATGCAGATATTTGAGACTAATTAAGGAAACAAAAAGTGCTTATTTACGTTAAATAAAGAAATACCTTTACAAATTCCAAATTTGTTTCTTAAAATTATATATCAGTTACATATGACATTTCGACTTAAAATGGAGGAAATCATTTATTTACTTCGTTAATGCTAAAATTTCTAAGCTAATATTAAAAAATTTAATTTTACACATAAAATCTAGATTTTACGTAATTTACAATTGAAAAATAAATCAAATCTGCTTTTCCATCACTTAGACTTTCGCAAACAAATTCAACAAGGGTTATACACTTCAAATATCCAAAACCTTCAACGACTGTCGACTTTTAACACAAAAGTTAATAGTGAGCAAAATAAAAATACGAGAGACGTCTGGAAAGTAATACCAGTACAATTAAAAACAACTAATATAAACTTAAAATATAATAAAAGGGTATTCTCGACAAGATGGAACTTCAATGCTTTTTCGAACCAAAAAATAAGAAAATTATTTTGTTAATTCACAATTTATACTATATAGCGCCATTATATCGGCCAAAATACTCGAGTCTTCTACAACTACCTCGCCGAGAGGTGACCTTTATTCAGGTGACACTATATTATTTGATTTTAAATGCTGGCAGCGTCACATACTTTCAGTCTATATATTTTTACTTTCTCTTACCTATATGAAATATAGAATAGAGAAAGTAATGTTTTCGTCCAAAATTTTCGATGTCAAAATTTTAGTGGAAATACACGTTTT
>JAHWXV010923962.1:0-12085 GCA_024586415.1 Phrixothrix hirtus | reverse complement strand
TACAGTGTTTAGCCTCGCAGTACCGATGGACCACACCTCGCTCCACTGAAGCTTTGCCGGTCGTGGTTAAACACTCGTGAATTCTGCCACATGCGTTATTGTCATGCCGTCTTGTGACAATTTTTGTTTTTTTACATAAAAGAGTTCTCAAGAAATTTTAAGTAAACTACCTACAAGGCATCATCTTTAAAGCGATGTAGCTCTATTGAGAAGTTCTTTAGGATAAGATGATTTAGGACAAATCGTCATAAAATGGGCTCTAGATTTTAACCTCTTGGTTTGTCGGTTTTGTTTCTGGACACCATATATATCAGAAAAAATGTTGTGATTAGAACATTGTTATACATTTTTATTTCTTGTATTTTCAGTACTAACCGTAAGCCAGATAACGTGCATAATTTAATACTTGATGGAACTAATTCTGATAATAATTGTGAAAGTTTATCTGTTGGTCAAAACAGAATAATAGATGAGTATGTTATGACTAATCAAATCCAAATGGAATATAAATAAAAATTCACTTTATTACAGAACCCAAAAAGAAGCAGGAAATAATGTTTTCAGGTGCCAAGATCCTATTATTGTAGAAGGACGATGATTGGTTGATTTTCAATCATTTTTTGATCAACTTGTTGCACTGGATCAACATTCTCCACAATTTGGATGCAGACTTGGCAACACTAAAGTAATTAAAAAAAATGGTAATCGATTTATTTCTAAATATACTGTGAAGTGCAACAAGTGTAATTTTACGGGAGTCTTGTCAAATTGTAGGTATGATAATGATTTGGATGTAAACAACAGTACGTTAAATTTTATGATACCAGTCGGAAGTGGGTACATCCATTTATCAGAAATAATGGCATCGCTGAAGGTTCCATGTATGACTTCAGATACGTATTCAGTACTTCAAAATCAAGTTTCTTCTTTAATTAAAGCATCGACTGAACAGGAAACGAAACGAGCCGCTGTGGTGGAGAAATTATTAGTTATTAAAGGGGAGAAGTTGGCGAAGATAGAATTCCCTAAATTACCGTTGTTTGTGATGGAATGTGGGCCAAACGGTCTTATCGTACTAACTACAATTCCTTGTTGGGCTCTACTGCTAAAATTGGACTTAGAACTAGGAAGATATTATATATGGCAATTAAAAACAAATGTTGCGTAATATACGCCAGACCATACAATCGTGGATTAGAACCTGGTAATAATGGATGTTACAAAAATTGGTCTAGATCATCTTCAGCGATGGAAACAGCAATACTTTCCGTAGGTTTCTTGAAAAGCGAGGAAATGTACGGAATTAGGTATTCCAAATTTCCAAATATTAGAAACCCGTCGGTACAAGAAAACTGTTGAAAAAATCGAATGCCGCAATCATTTATTACGCCATTTCTGCAACAAATTAAAAGATCTTGCGAAAAATTCCAAGTACGGCGCAAAGAGAAATTGAAATATATTTGAGAATAAAATTTTAAAATTTCGAATTGCTATAGTAAGAGCAATTAAATTTCAAAAAAGTAAGACACTAAACATTGACAAAAAATCTTTGGAATTGAAAAAAAATACTTTAAATGCCGCAAGTAACGTGTTTGGTGAACATAGACCTTGTGTGCCTTATTTTGGTACTAAAAATCAACCGGATACGGACTCCAAAGTACCAAATGTAGCAGCTTATGGTATATATGATAAAATAATGGACTGTCTAAGAAACATGCAAACCACTTGCGCAGTTTAGTCTATGATCTTGACAGTAACGTTGTGGAGTAATTCCATAATTGATTTCGTAAGTTGCAAATTTTGTCACTTCAAACTAAATTCTAATTTTTTTTTGCTTTTTCGGGTTTTAATTCTAAGTTAGCTAGTAGCCGTATCTATGCGACCTTGTTTATTTTGGTTCCGTAAGTTGTAAATTTTATCATTTCAAACAAAATCCTAATCTTTTGTCTTTTTCAGGTTTTAGTTCTAAGTTAGCCATTAGCAGTTAGTAGTTATGTGGCCTTGTATATTTTGATTCCCTAAGTTGTAATTTTGGCGGTGATGAATTTGAGTGTTTCCATAACATCGATCACAACGTACTGGATGGTGACACGCAAGTTTCATCGCCAGCAATTATTGACAAGAAAAGTCGTTAACATTTTGGCTGAACTGCGTGAGATGTTGAAAAGACAAGTTCATTCGCAAGCATTTTTAATCTTAAGACAAAAGGCAAGGAATCCATTGTCCACAAATTTTGCTATAACCCAGTTCTCATACAATACTATGGACAGATCCTACATTCTCACCAACATTTTCTGAAATTTCTCTGATTGAAATTCGATTATTTTCTCTAATCAAACTTTCAACATGCCATATTTTTGTTCATTGATACAGTGCATAATGCACCTGATCGCGGTTTATCATTCGCCCCCTCTTTTATATTCTTAAATTTTCAGAACAATTCCTTCACAGTTGGACACGCAATACATGCATTTCCATACACTATCACGATCCCACAAGCCACGAGGCTGGACCACCTTGCGGCCTACGGAACCGACACTAACAGTGAGTGCCGACTAAGCTATTACGGGGGTCCAAAACAACCGACAGGAAAAGCTGTTAAGTTCCGTCTTCTACTAATCAATATGATTCACAGTACACAATTAGGTTGGAGCGCCACGTTTCCAAAAAGTCACCGAACCACCAGAGAGATTGAGCTGATCGCTCGCGTTTAATTACTCGTATAATAATAGGTACTCCACTTATAAGAACAGGCCTGCTCTACGACTACACTAATGTGACGAAGGCTCTGCTCGGACCTACTCCCAATTCTATAAGCTTTACAGGTAATAGTCTTAAAGCTAAAGCTCGTCGAAATAAAACAAGCACGTGAGAGGCAGATAGCCGTATAATCAACTTAAATCAAAACAAAATAGGGTATCGCAACTAATACGGGGTTCCTCAAAGCAATATTCCCGTAAAGTAAATCAAAATAGCACATAAACTGAATTAGGGTACACAAATGTCACCGATTAAACTGAGTCAAAATTAAACGGCCCCAAAGGGTCAAACACACGGGCGTCTATGGCATCGGTACCACCATCTTTCTTTTTTTTGACTAAATTTTACTGGTATAAGTAAAGCACATAAATATCTCTTACAATGATCCACGGTTCTTAATACTGAAAACTAAATGTTTATTTGCTAATACAAATTTTCCTTCGTTTCGTGGGAAAGAACTATTTCCCACCGAGACGGGCTTTACAGCACTGGGAAAGGGTCGTCAAATGCTAAAGGCTTCAACCCATTCCTTGAAATTAACGTAAGAGACAGTTATCCCATTTCCTACACTCTAAGAATACCTGTTAACACAGCACGCTGGGAGGGGGAGGGGTTTGCAGATGTTACTGGAGAATACGCTCTCTAATTCCCAGACCAGGGAGATCAAATGACTACTGTCGAGTCTACAAGGGGTCTTCAATCCCAATGGTTGGTTAATTGCGGGCCCAAAATACACACACATGCCTCGCGAATCTTTTTTCGACCCTTAACTGAGTTGCCGAAATAAGCTTTACTATCCTCTGCGTTCGTTTTCCCCTCCGATAACTTACTTAACGTCTTTCATTAGAACTTTAAAGCGTCACCAATATGAAAGCCGCGTATGCTTTACATGCTTTAAATATTGTAACGAAAATTAGAAACAATAGAAATCTGATGGAAGATTCTAGAAACATCAAGTAACTTTTTCTAGAATAAAATAGATGTTGTAATCCCAAATGACTCATTGCAGTAACCGATATCTGTCAATTCAATTAGGTCAGCAATGAGTCATAGCATTGTAATGTGTTGCATCATTATTATGAGTAATTTGTTATTCTACACAATTCCATAACAATCTAGAAATTATCTTTTCTATATAAGCAGTAGATTAAACTCCCTTAGTTAGTTTTTATTAGAATCTTGTACTGTTCATTACTGATAAACGTATAAATATAAATATACATAAATAAAAATATAGATGTTTGCTGTTAGTGGATTGTGAAATAAATATTTGAATAATTAAGTGTATATAAATAATTGTAATTTTAGTGAATATAAACATTTTTAAAAACAATTAACTGGTTTCGTTACAATATCATCGAAAACGCCACACAAATTGACTAGCGAAACTACAAATTCTATCAGTTAAAATTTACTTAAATATAATTTTATTTATCAAAAAAACTCCACTCTCATTTCAGACAAAAAATTCTGACAATACTACTTGCATTAGCGTATTAATTTGCATGTTGGCAAACTTTCAGCAGACAAAAATTCAACAGCCTAACACTTGAATGCATTGTTGGCAATAAATGCCATTTCAAAATGGCAATGATTAAAATTTGTATCAATTTTAAACGAAAGAAACAAATCAATGAAACAATTACAAACAGCACTAATGTTGCAAAACGTCAGTTAAGTGACTACAATTACAGGGCACGAAGAGGTGGAATTAAAATTATTTATAAATAGTGACTTCTTTAATAAAAAATATGTACTTTTTATGTACCATAAATTCCGGCATATAACGCGCACTTTTAACACTAAAAAATGTAATTTTTCGAATACGTTTTCGGCCAAAATCTCTGGAGTTAAGCAGGGTTTTGCGTATTCAGTAATTTGGATGTAATGTATGGCTTGTCGCCGTACTGTTGAGATTTTCATTTTTGTGAATGATTAAAAATAGCTCCTCAAAATTTAATTCCGGGTTTTACGTACGTTAAGTACTAAATATGTAGTAGAAACACGTACTTTTAAGAATTGATTAGAAAAATATGTACTAAAACTTAAAGTAATGATCGAATCCGAGCGCTGCAATTGTTTGCAAGCCTAACCTTACCGAAGAGGGGTTTCAATTGAACAAACTTCGCATGCACAATATGTATCTTTTACACAAATCATGTGGATCAAACAGGCTTTAATTTTATACTATAACTAAAATTAAAACTCATGCCAATTTTAGACATTTAACGAATAACTTTTTTAATAAACAATTCTTAAATAATTTATAATTAATAAGCAAGAGTTTTATAGGAAGCAGAAAATTCAGGCGATTTAAAAGAATACGTTCTATTGTCCTTTATTAAAACATCTGACGCCCATTTTCGAAACAGTATATGAATAATCAATCTAACATTACATTTTTCCTACAATCGATATAAAAACTGGAATTTTATGTTGTCTAATGTCAACGGAAAGTTGATGTTTTGTAAGGAGTATTACTTTTCTGCTCTAGAGAGGCAAAGTAACTTTGTCGCCCGCTAAAACATCATTTCAAATATACCACGACTATAAATGACATTTAAAGTTATTGTATAATTCTAGCAGACGACAAAATTTCTAGAACGTATAGTCTTCCATGATAACAAATGAACAACTCATTCATTGTTATTTTACCAATTAAATATTGCTAAATACAGTTGAATATTTTTCTTTTATAAACATGGGATTGTAGAAAAAATCTTATGTGTAATTCGAGCGCAAAGTGACATTGTCACTCATAACAGATATCTCGAAGGACAATGTGGCCCTTTGCGCTTTTAATTCCTAAATAGCTTTTGTAAACAAAAACAAATTGGTTTTTACGTTTTTAATTACGTTTAATAGTAAGTCATATGCCAGACGATAGATTTTCGTAAAAATGTACACATTTTTTTCAATTTAGTTTAAAAGTTTTACAGATTTTGTTCACTTTTGTCATAGTTCTTTAGACTTGTAATAAATTCCTACACTATTTTAGGTGGCCATTTGAATCGTAATAATATTGTATTTAAATTTATTTAATCAAAAATTCTAATTAAACTTTAAAATTGTAAATAATTATCTTATTAATTTCGCTGATAAATCAGGAGACACATAGTTTTTTAATAATTATTGTATAAGACAATATAACTATTACATTTTATTATATTTTATGCTTTTTGCTATATTTTGCTATATTGATATATTTGATTATCAAAAGTTTTTATAGTAATTATATTGAATTGTTTGTTGTAAAAGAAAACATCTAATATTTAGTAACCTAATAAGTGTGTAAGTATACTCTATACAAGTCCGCTTAAAATAAGTAAATTTACGCCTCTTTCCTGTATATGGGTCTTGCAATCGAAATATATCCAGTCTTTATCGTTCTTCGTCCCTAACCGCAAATCGCCGCAGAAACTCGAGCGACCGGCTCTGCAGGCTCTTAATAGTAAAAGGTTGTATGTACAATTATGTATGAAGTGAGAAAATAAGGAAACTAAGTTTGAGTTTCTTATTTTCTTGCAAGATAAGGTATACTTTCATCTATTATGATTTTAGCCGGATTTTTCAGTTCAAAATTTAAGTAGATTTTAAAGTATTATCATTTTTCCATATTTGTTAACCATTTTCCTATAAACATTATTATTTTTCTGCTTTATTATATATACTATCTTTTACCAAAGATTGTTTTATTGTAATAATACACATAAGACATTTATCACTACTTTATTAAAGAAACTAAAAGAAATTCTCAGTAATTTTATTTTATAAACCGAACATGAATTGCATGTCTAAATAAACAAAAATTCTGCTAACATTCCTCTTTGTCAGGTTTTGGAATTCGATCCACTATAGTAGAACTACTTGGTAAAGAGCGATATAAGCTGTGGTGCATTGTTGGCATTACCTCTACCTTGCAAAGGCTCATTAAACTTTTCTTCTTTTTATCTCATATCGGCAAAGCTCTATTATATTTCTTTTTTGCAAAAAGATTTTCAGGTGACATCCTCCTGTTCTTTGGTGAAACGATTGGCATTTCCTTAAAGATTTGTTGACTATTACTTTGTTTTACAAAAATGAATTGGGAACTTACTTTTCGACATTGAAGCACCTTAACATACATCCAATTAAAAGAATTTTGTTCGATATTTTTGGACATTTTTGTATGTGGTAGTGAAGGTTTTAATACTTTTAAATCTAATATAGCAGTAAAGAAAAGTTCTGTTACTTGATATGGACGTTTTCGACGGGCAGTACGTAAAATGGCAGGTCATTCATTTGCTGTATAAATACTTTTATGCTTTTCATTAATCTCTATTGCACTGCGCATTGCGTCTACTTCCATATCAGTAACGCCAGTTTCTAAAAAGTTTTACTCAATTTGTTCTATCAGCAGTACTGCTACAGCGTATAGTTTTAAAGGTGTAATGTAGCGGTTTTGATTCTATCCTCGACAAGAATCGGGAAATAAGGAAATGTGTTTGTTATTTTCAGGTAAGCTCTTCAGATACATAAAAAGTGCAGTCCCTATTTCGTCTAAACCCCTTTTTCCTTCAGTTTCTGGCCAAAAAAAGCAAAAACCTTCCTTTGTCGCTTGATCGTATATACACAAATTGTATGAACAGAATTTTAGTGTTTACTAAAAATGAGAAACCTCTGAACAAGGGGTATATAGGACTGATTGCAGGTCAAACGTTAGTGGCTTCATACTTGGATCTACTTCTGGTTTTTCTTTATCAAACTGTTTCTTCTGCCTTGCTAGTTCTTTAATTTTTACGTGCTCATCGTAAGTTAATCGGATTGCTGATTTAGTAGTTTCATCAGTATTAGAATATTTTTCGCAGATACCACAGATATCTTTTTTTGGCCGATGAAATGCTAAATTATACTCACTGCAAAAGATATTTATAAACCGCGAAAGAAACAGGATCTTTCATGTTTGCCCTTTGCACTTTAGCAAATATAACTCGTACATTTTAGTTATATTTAGTTCAGATGGCAAGTACTGTCGTTTAGTTTTAGCTCTGGAGTAATGGCTAGACATAACTAGAAATGATGAAATGTGTTGTTTTACAAAGTTTCTTTTTATTTCGCTTGTTTTATTTTTAGGTGGGTGTTTCTTAGCGATTTGAACAAAAAATTTCTAAATAGCCTAAGAATGATTTTTTGCATACTTGCATATTACCAGGTAAAAAATATTTGTAAGTACTATTTCTTCTTGAATTAACAGACTAGTATCGCTTCTTCTTCTTTTGACTGGAACATTTTGTACCCATTTACTTATAAAATCCCTTTGTCTCTCATAGCTGACGGTTTTCCATTACTATTCATATATTCTTACACCTTATTATGTCAGCTTAGTATTGTACTTTACCTACAATTTGAACAATTGCTTAATTTGAATTGTTTCTTTGGAAACACTTTCCCCTTGATAGTTTCATACTCGTTTCTAAATTTCTTTGGATCTTTGCGATATTTTGTTTCCAACTTGTCAGGCTAGTTTTCATTTTTCTAGCTTCCTTTTTTATTTGTGAACCATTAGATATGTTTAAATTTAATTCTTGCCTATTATTAACATTTTTTTCTTTAAGTGATTTTCCTTATGTTCGTTAGTTTTGAAAACCTTTGACGTTTTATTTAACTCATCCTCTTTTCTTTTTTTTTGTAAATTATTTTCTGAAGCCCGATTTTCTGTACTATTTAGATTATTTTCAATTAAGTTTTCTTCATTTATCAGAGGGACTTCTTCATTTTCAAAGTTTTGTGTTTTCCCAAAATATATATACTCTTCTAAATCTTAAGTTTGAAACAATGTTGAGGGTTCAGTTAAGGATTCCGTATGCTCTAAATTATTATCAGTGATAAACAAAAACCATCCCTGTCATAATTATACAATCTTCAACATCAATATTAGAAATTGAAAGTTGATCTGCATCAATTTCGAAACTGACTCTGAATCTTTTAAAGCCATTTTTAAAATAAACTTGGACCTTGATGGCATGATCTAAAACGAAATACCAACAATTACATACATTTGGTACTTCAAATTATCGGCATTTTTCCCAATTTTTGTTTTATTTTCAAGTATTAATGAGTTATGAACTATTTGGCGCGCACACACAATACACAGAATAGTGCGTTAAAGAATAAATTACAGAATTTTTAGTATTTGTAATTGATAGCAAAAGATTTTATTAATGTATATATTTCATGTGCTACACTAAAATGCTTATTATAATCTTTATTATCTTATATTCCAGTATATACCTCGCCGTAGGAACTTATAAGAACAAACAAAATAGGTAAACGATCAGTATTTGTTGTGAATACTGTTTTTGATGTACATACAATTTATTACAGTTTCTTTTAATTTATTTCTTTTTGTGTACAGTTTCGAAACATGCTACTAAACTAGACAATTTTTAAATTTATGAATATGTATTATTAAATTAACATATGTTAAAGCATAGAATGCAGAATATAACAACATACGGTATCTTAGATAACGAGTTTGTATAGAAACTATAAGGTTTATCTTGAAGCAAAAAAACGATTTTTACTACGAACTGAATTTAAACTGCTAGAAATTATACGTAGTCAGTGCCGTAACTAAGGGGTTTTGAAAATAATTAAAATAAAATCAAAAGGTAAAATTACTTAAATTCATGCATCCTACGTATTAATAAAGCATTAAACCATAATTCTTTTAATCTTTAACCCAAAAAAAAATTACAATTTAGGAGCGTTCCAAAATAGATCGTGAAATACTCAAGTACAGTAATACTAGTAATAATGGCAAGAACAATAATAACCGCAATGATTGTTGTCGCCGCCACCGCCGCTGTAAAAGAAAGTGCCCTGAAATTAAAAGTAATTCAAGGTCGAGCGGCAGTCAAACGTAAATATCAGGCTTTACAGAAAAATAAATTGCTAGCCGAAAGGTTAGTGGAGCGAAAATATAGCCCTATTATAAAATCGCTTAATACAATTGTAGCTAAACTTGAACAGAAGTTTAGGGCAGTGTCAAATAAACGAAATATCGGTACTAGTAAAGCAGCTAGCGAGAACTAAGGGCATGGATATCTAGATGCAAGTAAACATGATAAAGATGACGGCGACTATCCCGAACATGAATCGCAAATAAGTTTTCTAACGTCCCTTACCATTCTTAGCAGTGAAATCTTTAATTTGCCGTTGCCTAAATTGCATTCAACGCCTATATTACCACGTTCAGCAACCGAGGCAGCAAGAAAATTAGATCAATTAGTAAAAGATAACTTAAAGAGATTGGATGATACAAGAACTCACTTAGAGTAGAGTAATCGAGGAAACAAAATTGACAACTAAAGCAAACTGTATCTCATACGATACATCATGCTGATAAAATTTCAGGAAGCCAATCAACAACGAAGGAGTTTCTGCTAACATTTAACGAACTAGAAGACGTACTTACACAAAAAAGAGCAGAGGTCCTAACAAGGGGTGTAAAAAGATAAAAAAAGGTGGGGGCAGACTACACGGCTTACTCAAAATTGATAATTCCAAACGTGCTGAATACAAATATTGGAATAACGTATATGAACTAATTGCTCAGTTACTATTACAATGGGGTGAAATGCTTGCCGGACAGACCTCACACCGAAATGATACTTTAGCAATATTGAAAGAATTGTATGAAGACGGCTATATTGCAAGAATTCCTACGTCTAAAAGTCTAACTCTTTTTTAAAAACTGCCAACAGTAACGTTATCACTGCTATAAAATGAATCTAATGCATTTAAACAGTTTCATAATGGTAGGATTTTGAATAATGGCGTGTATAGGATATCAGTAAAAGGGGAGCCCGGTGTTGGTTATAGACTAACTAAAGATGGCAATTTCGACTTACAAAATAAAATTTCAACTAATGTAGCAAAACCAACGCAATATTCTAATATCACAAATAAACTGTACGTAAATTAAACAATCAAGCAGAGTGTTGCTGATATAAAGAAGGGATGCGAGGAAATTTATCAGCATTTTGAACGCTTAATGATGATATTAGTGCATTCTACAAGTGTAGATGCAAAACATGGGTTAGAAAATAATTTGGAAGCCTTGCAAAAGGAATGCCGTTAACACTGATATGGCAATGAAACTAAAGAATGCAAGGATTGCTTACTTGAGAGAGGCAAAGCATAAGAACGATCTATTGCCTGATGATAGAGCAAAATCCATTGAATATATAATTGAAAAACTTAAAATATGTATTATAAAGCTTGTAAATCGTGCTATTACAGACAGTCAACATTACACAGACGGAAAGGTTAGGGAACTATCATTGGCATTACAGGTTGCATAAACCCGTTAGAAAAAGCTTTCCCAGAATACGTACAATTTTTAAAAGCTTCGATGATTTATGGTAGTCTGACCTGGCTAAGTTCCTATCCTATTTAAAGAAAAATAACGGCTACAAATACATACTGGTTGTAACATATTGCTATTCGAAATTTGCATGGGCAAGACTACTAAAGTCCAAAGACGGCAAGGAGGTGACAAACTCCATGAAATTTATTCTATAAAATGACAGCATCAGCAAAACACACGGTATACCTAATAATTTACAGACTGATGCACGAAAAGAATTCTACAATAAAAAGTTTTATGCATTAATGGTTGCATATGGCATAAATCACTATTCAGCCATTCAAGCTTCAACGGCGGAACTTCTGTTACGAAAATTGAAGGGCACCTTGAACAAGAAACTCAGTAATCATGTTACTTAATAATGGTTAGATATTATAGATGAAGTTATTAGCGAATATAACAATAGAAGTCATCGTAACATTAGCATGAAACCTGTAACAGTTACTCCAAAAACTAATCTCGACTATGTTTACGGCAATCTCAAGACTTTTAATGCAAATTACGGCTATAAGGCTGTTCGAATCAATAAATACAAAACAGGATAAATAATTCACACCAAATTGGAGCGGAGAGCTCTTCCATATAATTTCGATGAAAGTAAGCGAGCTAATTATGTAAAAACTTGAAGCTATAGATTGTCAACCTATATTATGAGGTTTTAGACTCAATAATTGCAGACTGTAAAATTTCCTGATATCTATTTCATTGAAAAGTTTTAAAACGAAGACCTGTAACCGGCGGATTATGCGTAAATTGGTATGGCCTACTCGGAGTAAAATTAACAATATTGTAGCATAGGTACAATATAATTATTCAAATATTTAGTATGTTATTTAGCAAATAGGTAAATAATTTGTATTTATATTAATTTTGCTGAAATAATACACACACAAACACATACACACACACATACAC
>JAHWXV010923785.1:0-10174 GCA_024586415.1 Phrixothrix hirtus | reverse complement strand
TAATTTTCTTTTCTTTACAAAACTAACCCAGTGAATATGTTAAATGACTGGAATGTCCATCTACAAATAATGCAACAGGAAACTGAATATTGTTTTCCACGATGTGATACATTCATAAAAAGAAGCTCCAGTCATCCAACCTGACTCACTTTTAGCTATAACCCATGATTCTGGCATTAAATTAGCTACATGAGGGGGAATACGTTCGTATTTGAATACTATCATGGGAGGAACTAGTATTCCTGCTGCATTAATATTTATTAGGGTAGTTAAACATTCCTTTTCGTCATTTTGAATATGATTATACACTGTCAACTGTCCTTTACGAACAAGTACTCTATGCCCTTTAGGGGACAAAAAGAAGGCAGTCTCGTCTGCATTGAAAACTCGCCGTAGATCACTCCAAATTTCTTGATATTCATCTCCTTCATTTGCCAGGAAATATTTTATTTCGTTGAACCAATCCCGTAATTTTTCCTCCGTTACAGATGATCGTCCTGCTGACAAATTTTGTGACACCCGTTGGATTAGGATAGGATGACGTTTAAGAAATGAGGAAAACAATTTCTTTCCTGGTCGACCTTCGATAAATGATGTTTTATGTTTTAATATTGTTACTAAAAGTTGAACAGAATCTAACAACTTAACTTTTGTTATAGGAAATCCCTTGTCACCAATATATAACAACCATTTAACTAAAGCTTCTTCTTCATCTGTCGTCAGGTTTGTTGGTGGTGCTTTTCTTTTGTTAAGTGGCCGGTCACCTCGATGTTTATATAACAATATTGTTCTGGGAACACCATAAATTTTACTAGCTGTTGATATAGCAACTCCATTTCTTATATCTTCAAGCGCATGTATCACATCATCTTGTTTATATTGCATTGTCGTCTGCTTAGGCATCTGTAATAATATGTAGACATGTTTCTACTTATTCAAGTCAGCTGTGACCAATAGGTGACACAATGTATCCAGTTAGTGACATGGTTGTCACTTATTAGTTAACATAAACTCTTTAAAGGAGGGGTGCTTTCATTTTATCAAAAATCAAAGTTAACGTGATTTGCACTTAAATTTGAACCTCAAATGTGATTAGTACAATACCCCCAATATGATACCCACGTCACTTATTGGAGCAACTCCTTTATAATGGTGCCCATAAGTGACAGCTAACTTTCTAACCTTTGTTTTTCATTTTGTTTATTTTAGTTCTTTAAAGATGTTTCTTGAACACTTAAAGTAATGTATTTAACAAAATACACTTACCTTTTCACGCTTGTTGCTGAAAATAAACCCCAAAAGGTAGCCTATTTGCTTAGCAGCTTTGTCAAAGTACTTGTGTCTACCCGAGAATCTGAAAACAAAAACTAAAATATTTTATGTAAAATGTAGTTAAAGTATGAACCATTATGAAAATGTCATATACCTTATAAATTTTGGTAAATGTTTTGTATGATCAAAGAGAAATAATAGGAAGTGTCACTTATTGGGCTAATGTCACCTAAGGGTGCCATTACTTTAATTGATGATAATGTAAAAGTTCTTGCCATTGCCTCTACCTGCTTAGTTGATGAATCGATGTTTTTAGAAAGTTTTGAATATTTAGAAGAAGCTACAATAGTACAAAATGACCAAGAGCTGTCCTTGAGGGAAATATTTCCTGAAAATGTAACAGATTTGCAAAATGTTGTAATTTCTGTCCAAGAATATATTAACGAAAATGACAAGGATAGTGATACTTCATAGCAACCTAATGACAACAGTAATAAAAATAAGCATGATGATAATGAAAATAAAGAAGTAAAACTATGACCTAAGAAAAGGAAGAAGAATCCAATTACTTGGAAATCAAATGTCAGAAAAGCAAAGAAAGCAGGAGGACAAGAATATTTGTCATCTGCAAATAAAACAGTTGAAGAAAAAAGAATGAAAAACCCTTGTAATAAACAATGTAGAAAAAAATGTTCAGAGATATTTCAGCCGAACAGCGGCAAGCTATTCATTCTCAGTTTTGGGAACACGAATTGAACAATGATCGAAAAAGGCAATTTATAGCAGATTGTGTTGAAGAAATTCCCATACAGCAGGTGAGAGTGAGAATAGGTTCGTGAGAAGGGAAGAGAACTACGTCTCTAAAATACTTTTTTCAAATAGATGGAAATAATATTAGAGTGTGTCGCACACTTTTATTGAACACACTAAGTGTTTCCCAAACATCTGTTCGATTTGCTTTAAGAAAAAAAAAAAAAGTAGTGGAATAGTTAGAACAGACCAAAGAGGAAGGCACGATGCCACAAATAAGATACAACCAGAGATTAAAAACATGATTAGGAATCATATCGAGAAATTTCCCCAAATCAAATCTCTCTATTCTCGAAACAAATCCAAATGACAATACTTGGGTAGTCATTTAAATCTTACAATTATGTATAAATTATTCATTGAAGAATGTGAGCAAATAGGCATATCTCTTGAAAACATTCCTAAACAGTGGCTCTACTATGAAATATTCAATTATGAATTTAATATCGAACCAAATAATGATACTTGCGACTTGTGCAAAGTATACAGAATAAAGCTGCAAGAGTGTATTTCATAAGAAGAACGTCAAGTTCTTTACAAACAACTTGATGATCATCAACTGGATGCTAATAATTGTTATAAGTTAAAATGCATAGAAAAAGATAGAGCTAAATTTAATGATAAACCAAAAGTGTAATGTAGTAGATTTACAAAAATGTATGCCAACACTCATATTAAGAAACTCACAGAGCTTTTATTGCCTTAAACTTTGGATGTTCCACTACACGGTATATGATGCTACATCAAAACATGCTTCGTGTTTCATGTGGGACAAATCCATTGCAGGTCATCAGGGAAACAAAATGACATCCTATTTTACAAGGTACATTTGTAATCTTGAAAAAACAGCAGAACATGTTACAATTTGGAGCGATAATTGCCCTTCGCAAAACAGAAATATCCAAATGATCATGGGATATTTATCAATGCTTAATCAGAAACCTAATTTACAATGCATTGAACATCTACTTCAAGGACACACGCACATGGAGGTAGACTTCGTTCATGAAAAAATAGAAAAACAACTAAGAAATTCTCCTTCTTTTACAGTTGTAACACCATGGGATTGACAACAATTATATAAACTTTACGGTAATAATATTATTGTTACAGAAATGGAAATTGACAATTTTAAGAATTTTACTAAACTTTATAGTAACCAAGCTTGCTTCCAAAATAGCAAAAAAACTATAGATAACTGAAACTTTTTAATTTCATATGAAATTTATTAAAACTGAATCAGGAATTTTATTTTTTAAAACTAGTTTTAATCAAGATGATTTTCAATCAGTTGATTTCAATATTTTGCGCAAAAGAGTATCGCGAAGTACAAATCAAGATTGTAAGTATTCATTAGTTCCTTTAATTCTAAAGGAATTAAAACCGATATCTACAAAAAAGTGTCAGGACCTAATCAAAATGTTAAAATGGGTTCCAAAACGATTTCAATCTTATTTTATAAATTTGCCACATGTGCATAATATCGAAGGGGATGAAGTGAAAAAATAATTATCATTTTCCTAGAAGATTAATGAACATACAAATTATTATTATTATATTTATGTGTATACATTCATTAATAAAGTTTTAAATTCACTTTCATTGACTTTTACTGCCCCTAATTTTGTTACTATAAAGTATAATGGACAAAATCGCCTCTATTAAATGTGTATTAAGTCCAAATTTCATAACAATTACTGTAATAAACAGTACTAAATCACTAAAATATAAAGTCCATTGCAGCGCTAAACCATATCATGACCGGCCTTCTTAAAATAATGTTATTAGTTAAAAACTGAAATACGGATTGTATGTACATATATGTGGTAAGTTAAAATAGAATCTAAAAACAATAAACTGATTTCTAATTACACTTCAAGGAGACTTAAAAACTGGCTATTAAAAACTTCATTTTGCTCTCCTGTTAAATTTTAAATTTGTGACTTAATACTGCCTAACCCTGGGGTCCAGCTATATATACAGCATGCTCGCCATTTTAATTTGGAATTACTTACATATAAAGCTTACTAAGTGCAAGTATAGATATAACTGTAAACTAGACAGAATCAAAATCAAATCTAATAAGTAATGATGTAAAAACATCTGTTGATATTTCATAATGAACACTAAACTTACATATTTTAAACGAATATGATTTGGCTAATGTAATAAGTTTTTGATAGAACTATTTTAAATTAATTGCTATTAATGAAACTTTAAAAAATGTCATCAGTAAACTTTAATAAGTAAATAATACAGAAGAAATTAACATGTTTTAAAGAATGAACTACTTATAAAGACTTAATAGCTGTTGTCATAATCGAATATCTATAAAAGTTATTTAATATACTTTTATGTTAGTATAATAAAAATATTAAAACAATTAAAATATTAATATACATTTTATGTATTAACCCTTAACTACAGAGGAGTGGTCAGCCTAATAAAGCTCTATACCTTTCTACCGATTAGTACCGAGTTTGTATCTTGAGAGTTGTATTTATATTGTGTACAGTAGTGTCGTAATTGTAGTTTATATTTCAAAAGGAGTTAGAAAGACGTCAGGTTTGTATTAATGCAACAATTATTTTTTGCACTGTAACTGATTTTGTTCTTTCATTTTAGTTTTATTATGAGTGAAGTCGAGCAACATGGACCTTCAAAGAGGGTAAAATTAGGAGACCTAGATTACCATGAAATATTAGAGAAATAGGTGAACAAAGATAATTTTAATTGCAGTGATATTGTATCGGACTCTGATTTTATAGCAACTGATCACAATAGTGAAAGTAAAATAAAATGTAGTGAACATCCTGAAGCAGCTGTAAGTGAAAATAGTAAAGGGGAAAAAATATTAGCTACAGCCTGTGAGGAAAACTATTTTTATGGAAGGAATCGTTTCAGATAGTACAAAGAGCCTCCATATAACAAAAACTTTCGCACTTTACAGCACAACATTGTAATAAAGTGTCCAGGTTTGAAAATACTGAGAAAGGCTGATGCTGAGGAAGTTTGGAATCTTCTTTTTGATAATAGTATAATTCAAAACATACTTTGATGGTCTAACGTGCATATGACAAAATTGAGGCAACAATATAAAAGTGATAGTTGTGATTTAGATATTATAGAGTTAAAAACTTTTATAGGTTTGCTTATGCTAACATCTATTTATATCTAATCACGAAGGCATTAGATCTATATTTGCCACAGACGGTTCAGGCAGAGATATATTTAGATGTGTAACAAATTCAAACCGATTTGCAATAATCCTTTCTTGCCTAAGATTTGATGACCCTAAAACAAGAGGTGAACAAAAAAAGCAAAATCCTTTAGCTCTGATTTCAGAAATTTTCAATTGTTTTATTAAAAATTGCCATAGTGTTTACACAATTGGGTTAAGTGCATGTGTTGATGAAATGTTAGTTTCATTTCGAGAATGGTCGAATTTTAAAATGTATAATACAAATACGATATTAAGATCATGGTCCTAACAAATGCTAGGACCATACAAATACGGTATTGAGATCATGGCCCTAACAAACGCTAGCACCACATATAGGCAAAGATTCGGATGACTTTGATTTGTCAAAAGAAGAAAACAGCTATTCTAAACCTAGCAGTACTTAAACTAGCTAAACCAATTTATGGCACCAATAGAAATGGAACAGGTGATAATTGGTTTAACTCCATAGAACTAATAAATATATTGAAAGCTAAGAACCGTTGAAATATTAAAAAAAATACCTAAGGAATTTTTACCAAACAACTCAAGACTTGTTGGTTCAAATCTATATGAATTTATCAAGGATACAATGATACTGTCAGATGTTCCGAAGAAAAATAAAGTAGTTGTGTTGATATCTTCGATATCTCGTTGAACGAGAAGATGGCCCATAGTCATCTTTCATAAAGTAGTAGACGTTTCTTCAGTCAATTCCTATATACTTCATCAATCCTACGATGATAATTCAAAATTAACTCAATATGATTTTGTAAAGCAATTAGGAATGCTATTAATAACTCCAGAAATGAAATGAAGATTGCAAAATTTGAATATTAATCATAAAGTAAAAATTTGTATTAGATGAGTATTTCAAGTGAAAAAAGATGCTCATTATGAAGTAGACAAATTTGAAGTTAAGAAGACTTGTAGATATAAATAAATTTTTACAACTATCTACTATGTATCTTTAAAAATATCAATCAGTAATACAAAAGGTTAACAGAATAATTTATATGTAATCAACTTAGTGAAGATGTATTTAACCAATTTTACACTTTTAAATGTGGGAGTCATTTTGACCACACCTCTGTGAGTATGTTCTTTAAAATCCACGTTTGTAGTTACGGGTTAATAAGAAAGGAAATGTAATAGTTGCATCATCAACATTAACTAATTTTTATTTAGTTGATATATGAACGTTTTTTTATAGAAATAAACTATTTGAAAATTGTATTAGTTGTGTATAATCATAATTTAATATTCTGATTAGATATCTAACTTTATTATTATTAATAATGTAACTCCTTAATTTTAAATTTATGAAATTCATGTTTTTCTCATATCTTAATTCAAAAAATCAATCCCGGCCACCTAGCTGAAAATTGCGAAACTTTAGTATGGACATAAAACTTATTCTGTAGAAATTTAATCATACTTATAATTTTCTCTAAAAGATGGCACACTATAGTATTTAGTGAAATTTATATTTAATTCGTAATAGCGCCAATAAATTAATAGCAATACAAATTTAATATTTGAAAAATTTTATTTAATTGTCAGCACAATACTTACAACTTCACCAAAAATCTTAAACCATTAGTAAATTATTTTTCTCTGGATTTTGTGTATTCAAGATTTGAATTATAATTTTGAATGTTCTAAAAACTTAGGAGGTGTATAATTATATAAATGTTAATATTTTGACTTTGTTTTCAAATTTACTCTACATACATATTTATATACAGTTTGGGTCAAAATCGTACATTTCAAGTAAAAATATATTTAATTGTCTAAAATTGCTTTGAATCAGTAAACTACAGATTTATGATATAAAATTGAACTAATTATTATAATAACTTTAATATATATTAATATTACATTTAAAAATGAATTTATGAAAAAGAAAAAATATACATAAACATAACAAATGGACCTCATAGTCAAAATCGTATTGATATACCAATTTAATAGTGTAAGATTGCAAAAATGTATGTTTTGAGATAAATGCGATTAAAGAGATTGTTGTGTATTCAAATATCATTCCGCATAGTATTTTATCCTCAAATGCTTGAGAATGTACATGACTTTTTAAAATCAATTAAGTTATAATACCATTGAAATAAAAAATAATTAAAATGTGTACTGAATCATGTAATGATAACTAAAACAATTTCTATATCACAACTATCATTTAAATAATCTCTGAAACTACTTGTTTACTTAACGAAAATAAGAACATTGCTTTAAAAATATATTTCAATGAAAAAAATAATTAGAAATGAGTTTCTTCAAATTCACTCTTATGGTCTGATTATATATTTTCGCCCGTAAGGTTCTCATAAAATGGTCAGTGTACTTGTTTGATCAAATTGTCTCGGCACTATTCTATCAATGCTCTTTTTTAGCAATAGCTATTGCCGGGACATTATGGAGGTAGAAAGGAGTCCTATTTTTCTTTCCTTATTCAACCTTCTACCTTACCTCTAATACCAGTTGACTTAAAATATTTCTCCTCATATGAAGATTTATAAACAATGATATTAGGGTTTTCTTCTCCACTCTAAGTACTTTAATATCATTCCAAATAATCTTTTCATTGCCCTCATTATTAGTAAAATTTTTCCTTAATGATGTTGAGTGCTTTAAAATCAAACAAATTATTATCCACAATATATCAAAGACCTCGCATGGGGTTCTACCCACTGACCAGGAATATATATGGGACCACTTTTACTTCTCTCTCTGAATTACCATGTGCATACTATCCTCTTCATTTTAACGGGAAGCCCAATAACCAAGAATTTATGAGTAATGGACTTTATGTTGTCAATATTTAAAGCACAATAAATATACAGACTAACTATAAATTTATTATTACTCTGTCCAACTTGGTTGTCAAAAAGCAAAATTACATTATCACCTTTGCAACTATCATTTAAAATAAAATGCTAAAGATGACTTGCAATCTCATTTGCTCCTCTTTTTACAATGCACTCAAGCCAAACATGGTAAAAACCTAGTTTCTGGGGGTGTCATATATGGTTAAGTTGTTTGTGGCCAACAATCTTGTACAATAAAATCAGTTTATATCACCTTACAGTTTTGGAAAGACCACCCATAAATCAAAACAGCAGACTTGTACATTATCTGCATTCTGAAAATCGAACATTTTTTCCTGCACAATTCCTTTTCTTGAAATGCTATTCGTACTTAATTTTGATGTTGTGTTTGCGCTCCTCACTTCTGTTTTTATAATTTACGCATAAAAAGCATTGGTCCTTTTTGAAACATGAAAGTGTTAGTAGTTGTATTAAATTCATTTGTCTATACTTATCAACAGCTTTGCATACTCATTACCATTATATTTACAACATTCCACACTCAGTTTATACATAATTACTATATTAAAACTACCATTTAAATATTCCTTATTGATTGTAGCATGGGAATAATCTAAATGGACTCAAGGAATAAATCTGTGCCCTTTTATATCATTACTGATTTCCTTTTTAATTCATTTCTGGATCATTCCAAGTCAATTCAACACACTCCATAAACCTTTTCCTCTCAGATTTTCATGAAATTTGACACATCGACTTTAAAAAATAAAAATTTCATTGCAGTTTTGAATTACAGCTATGTAGAACTTTCAAAAGTTTGTTCAAAAACCATGAACGGAAATTTTTTGAATTACTCTAGCAGTTTTCCTAATTGAGTTAATGAGCTGTGAGAGGTGTCATATTACAGCATTTTTCATTCCTTTACCTTGGTATACAACATAATATAGGCTAATACACAAAAATGTTTGTCAAAGTCTAAATAAAAAGTTTAATTTCAGGTTTTTCAAACAGTATTTTGTTTAAAATTTTCAAATTAATTTTATGAATGATTAATATTGTTATAAATCACCTGCTAAAATATAAATTTACGATCATGATGAGTTAATTATTAAAAAAATCTAAAACTAAAGCTTGATTTTCCATTAATACCCTGTATTTAGTTGAATAACACAAAAATGCTAATTTATACACTTCTGTGAAAATAAATACGAAAACTAAGCTGAAGAAAGAGTACAGTAATGAATTTAAAGTAAAACTTTTCATTAAGTAGTAGGATGTCTATTATTGAAATTTGAAAAGGCCAGATTTGTTTGGCATACATCGCTTTTAAATAGAACATAAGTTCTTCCAGTGGGAGTTGCAGGATTCGCTTTTGTCAGAACGTTCACTACTGACATCCTTATATCATCAGCGTTTCTTGGAAATCAGAATGATGTAGGTGACTCAGATGGATAAAGAAAAGTTATTTTTACTTCGTCAGTTCTTCATTTTTCTGTAAAACATACCCAAGTCATCAATTTCCTTCATAGATAGTGGTAATGTCTTCTAATTTAAGTTTATCTAGAGATTTTGATAATTCCTCTTCCCAACACTGAAAATCACCTAAAAAGGTTTTCACCAATAATTTTGATGTAGCTTTGAGAATGAACTATTTCTATATTTCTTGGATACCGTAAAATGGGGTGAATAGGACCAGTTTTTAGTTTTGAGCAGCTATAACTTTCTGGGGTTAAGTACTAAAATGTTTTTCTTTGTGCACAAATATGAGTTAAGGCTAGTACTATCATATTATAACTCCAAATTCTATACAGTGTGCCTCACTTAGCACATATATGTTTTTTTCTTTGGTGATCCTATTCACCATACACCTGTGGTGAATAGAATCTACCTTACAATTTTAAGTAAAATCGCAGTCAAACGCCTTTGTGATGAAAAGGAACAATTTACATTGTTTTAAAAAAATGATTTATCAAACATGGGCGTATTATAAAAAATAAAAAAGGTCATTTTGATGATAAATACAAAAATA
>JAHWXV010923727.1:0-11969 GCA_024586415.1 Phrixothrix hirtus | reverse complement strand
ACATTTCTAAATAAACTAAATTTGCGGAAATAATTCCGTAAATAAGAATACATTGAATTATTAACCAAAAAGGATTATTTTATACAGGTCGTCCGAAAATTACCATTACAAACGTTATGATATCCTACATAGAAAATAATGTGGTTTTCGATCAGGATACAGCTGTATAACCGCCTCACTAAATATAACAGATAACATTCTTAAACCTTATGACGATGGAAAATGTACCGCTATGGTTCTCCTTGATTTTAGTAAAGCATTTGATATTATAAACCATGAGCTACTGTTTGCTATATTACGAAACGTTGGCCTAAATATAAATGCCGTTGATCTGTTCAAAAGTTACTTTTTTAATAGAATACAAAGCATAAAGGTAAAGGTTAGAGGCAAAACGTCTATGCCCATCGATGTTACAAGAGGTGTACCTCAGGGTTCAACCCTTGGACTGTTATTATTTACAATATATACTAGCGGACTATATAATCGCATTACTACCTGTAATGCTCACATGTATGCAGGAAATACTCAAATTTATCATTCTTTTGGTCCGTGTGATACCGCAGTAGCTGTTCGTTTAATCGACCCTAATTTAATGTTTATTTCGAATTTCTCATGTGATCACGCTCTGATTGTAAACCCATCAAAATCTCATCTCTTGCTCATAGGTATATCGTCGAATTATCTCAAACTGCCAGTTATACAAATAGATAATACCCCTATTTTTAATGCTTGACAATACATTTAGATTCAAAGAAGAAATACATCCTTACATTCAAAAGGCATATTATAAATTAAAACCATTATATCCGTCTCGACATTACTTGAACATAAATACCAAAATTTTATTATGTGACTCGCACATATTATCACAATTTTCATATTGCACAACAATTTGTAATGCATGTATCGATCTGGACACGACACAACGCGTACAAAACTCGTTTCTCACAAACTGAAAGACGCGGGTTGGTTAAGTATGAAAAACAGAAGATACCTTCATTCGGCTTCATTATATCACAAAATATTCCAATATAAGTAGCCACCTTAGCTATATAATAAAATACGGTTCAGAATGGATGTACACAATATTAATATACGGCAAAAGGGCTTGTTAACCGTTCCTCAACACAATACCGCCACTTACGAACGTTAATCTTCTTAAAACATCGCAAAAATGTACAATAAATTACCACACACATTAAAAGCAAAGAATTTAACAAACAGTTAAAATATATAGTTTTTCAAACACAAAATAATAGTTCTTGGAACCCCAGGTAACTGGTGGCCTCTTATCAAATGATCTTACGTGCGCGTGTGCGCTTGTGTGTGTGTGCTGCCACTCAGATGTATAAACTATTTGTAAATAGCTTAAAGGAGGGTTGGAAGAACAGTAATGCTGAAACCCTTCCCATTCTTACGTAAAGAATAAAAATTATTATTAACAAAATACAATTTCCTTGTGGATTAGCTTCACCATTGCAACCATTTGAGTTGTGCACTATGCCCGAAAACTCTTAATATGGGCTAATATCTCCAAAACAGTTAAAAATAAAACTTTGGAGTTTGTACATCACCTTTCTGTGTAATGTATTTTTTACCTTGTTAAGGGTCTACTGAAGAGGACACAACTTAACAATTTTGAACAGCAAGTCATATTAGGCGTGGGCACATTGTGAAAGTGTTGAAATAAGACATTTTTCCCATACTCTAAAGGTTTATAGGTTTATTCTGTTTAAAGTGATGTAATAAATCGGTTACCTACTATTTTAAATCTTTAGCAAACAATTTCTCAATTACATAAGGACGTAGGCGAAAAATTTTTAAATGCAAACTAATACGAATTAAAACTAAATTTATATGTTTGTAGAATAATTAATTTTTATCTCCAACACAATCAGAGTGGAATAATATTTTTTATTGGAATCATTTAAAGTCAAAAAATATTTAATTAAAGAATTTGGCCTAATTAATCAATTTACTTCCTAGTAATTTCAGGTGACAGAATGAGCTATAACTATGCTTCTTTGACGTAAATTTTTTAAATCTATTGATTTTGTGCGGCACACTTAACCTTGGAGGAGGTAGAGGTACAGCCAAAAAAGAAGAAGTCAAGTAGTATAAATTCTAGTGATTTGGTATGCCATTTTTTCCAATCACGAGGTCCTATTTACCACCTATAGAATTGCTCATTTATAAAATGTCTCACGGATACATAAAAATAAAGAGGTTCTTCATTCTGCTGAAATACTATTTGAAACTATTCACCTTCTCTAAAAGCAGCATTCATAATTTACTATAAATTCCACATAAAGTCGTTTTGTGATACAAAAATAATTTCTAACACAAAAGAATTTTAGTAAATGTTAGATATTAGGGAAAATTCAAGGTAGAAATACTTAAAGTAATGGGTAAAATAAAATTAAGGCGGATTATAAATTAGACGGATGGATGTCGCATGTTTTTAAAATAAACAATTAGTATAAATTAAGAAAACCTCATTAAATTCGTTTAATCATGCAACATTTGAGATAAATAAAAATATACAAACTAATGATAGAGATTCTTATTGGTACATCAATTACTCTTACCAGGTAACTATAGACACCAACAATTTCTTTAAAAACCGAAGCACCTGAATAAACAGGCTACGCAAAGATTTGATTCTGCATCGAGTTGCCATCGAGTGCAGTCGTGTCCTTCGTTAGCTTACAGGAGTGGGTCGGTTACAGTGGCAAGTCAACTAGTAGTGCGAATTAGCAACAGTCTCTCTGAAATCTCCACAGCTAGTGCCATGTTGGACGACGCCATGTGCGATGCACCTGTTGACTATCTTGAATGGGTCGACGATATCAACCCGAATAAGCCATCGCGACCCTACAATGAAGTAGTACGCGATCTGCCGGACCATATAATTAAAATGGCCCAAAACCACCCGGAACAGTTAAGAGCAGGAAACAAAAATCCGCTACTGGAAGAAGCAAAGCAGGTTTTTCTACGAAAGTCTACAAGCAACCGTTTCGAGCCCTGTCAGAAACCGAGCCAGAGAAAGAAGTAGAAGCCCAAGCCACGATCCGTACCAGCACTACAAGGAAGGTGCGACGAGTCGCCCTCGTAGTGCTTAGAAACAAAAGAAGAATAGATCTCATTCAATGTCACTGTTGTCAGCAGTTTGGGCACTTCCAAAAGTGCTATAAAGCTGACCCAAAGTGCGTTAAGTGCGCGGATGGCTACCAGACGATTGAATGCACAAAAGTGTGCGAAGTGCGGTGATGGCCACACCGCAAATTACAGGGAGTGTCCAAAGCACCCAATCCACAGGGTGCAAACAATCCACAGACCTGCAGCAACACCAGTTTCTGCAAGTCCTAAAGCCTCTGGCAACTTCTCCTATGCAGAGGCACTGAAAGGAACAGCTGTCTCAACTACTCCACCTGAGAAACTGCGAAAAGAGATGTCCCACTCCATCGACTTGGCTAAACTAGTGAAAGTAGGTACCGTCGTGGTTGAAGCAGACAAAGACACCGTCACATTCGGAGAAGGCATCGCACAAATCCTGAATCGTTTCGCGGACATACTCGTGGTGTTAGGAGCGCAGCCATAAACGTCACGCCCCATAATCGAGCGCTGCAGCTGCAGTACAATAAATAAGTACTTTAATGATGAAAACAATCTGTTGGAGGCAAAAAATAATCCTCCCGGCACTCAATTGTTTTTGGAAAATCGTGAAAATTGTGAAGCACGCTGCTAAGTTGGTGAAGGTTCACGTGCGATATAAGAAAAGCAAATGATAATAAATACATTTTGCTTAATTAAAATCTAATTGCTTTTCTCATACGAGTTATTATTCGCCACAGTTATCCTACCAAATCTTTAATCAATGCCTTCATAATAAGTGTAAGACAAAACACCGCCAACTTGGTTCATCGCTAAAATGCATTCGTTTAACAAATTTTGATTGGACATTAATAGTCTACGATCTGCTTCATCTTCGTGAAACTCTTCCAAAGGCTTAAACTCGCAGGGATGAAATTTAGCTTTTTTTAAATGTTGCACTGTAGACTTCGAGATGTCGGTTTTTTTAGAAATACGTTTAACAGTTTATTCTGACGATACTACGACCTCTCCTAAAATGTGGATTTCAACTTTTTCGGTTTGAATAGCGGTACTATCTGAGCAAGAGAACGTTTTATGATGAATGAAAGCTCTGGTATATTTCAAAACTATATTTCTTACATAATTGGAACTAATAGGTCGGTCGGGCTAAGCTGCAGTGAATAGTTTGTTATTTCGGTATAGTTTTTCTTTCAGTGCCTAATAAAGAAAATAATTTCTTCATTCAATCGAACCATGTTTTACAAATTATAAAACAATTTGTAAAATGTCTTAATTTACTACACACTACTTCAAGGCTTAAAAAAATCACCAACTGACAAACAAACAAAAGTAAAAAATACCTGTCAATTATTTTTCTACTGTTCGAACAAAATAAATTTGTAAACCACGAATGGTTCGCTCAAAACAAATAATAATATTCCCTTGGGTTAATGATAAAAGTAAATTGCTTTCAATTGTTGAAAAAGTGCTTTACATTTAGTTTTCACTTGTGTTTAGACGTGCAGCATCGTTTTTTTTTGTTTTTTTAATGAATCTCTGGAGTATCGAAATTATATTCCATGCCTCCGTCGTATTTGATCGTTTGCTATGGGAGTGGTGCACCTCTTCGCGGCATTTTCGATCGATCGATTTTGTTTAGTAACCAAAGATCGCAAGGATTTCCGGTAGTTTACCGAGTGTGCATGCCTCTCCCTCAGCAAACCTTGTGGCGTTGACTATTATTTGTCCCACCTTTAGGATTTTTCCGACGTTGATTTAGACGGAAGCATGGTTCTTTTCCTTTACGGTTTCCTCGGCGTTCTTAATAGCGCTAGCATAAGAGATGTGTCTGATTTTTGCAGCTTCGGGAACTCCTGCCAACCTCTGTAGTTTGCGGTATGTCCGGCGTAGCAGTTCGGGCACTTCGCGGGAGTGTTACGTGGCTTTTAGCACTCCGCGCTTGGGTGTCCTTGGCCGTACTACACAGACTGATGTGGTACAACACTTACGCTGGGTGTGCTCATGCTTTTGGCACCGGTCGCACTGTATCGTTTGTTTTTTGTGGCGCGGAGATACCACAGCGATCATTAGACTAAGCACAGACTTCAAGTCGTATACATTCCTTCCTCTAGCGATTTCTGGAGTTCTACGTAATCTACCGGCATCTAAAATTTTTTCGCTCCTTTGCGCATCCTGCGCGGAGGATATTGGTGTCTGCTCCGTTTGGCAGCTATAAACAATTATAATAAATTACATGATTACCTACTTTAGTTACGTAATCTTTGTTTGGTTTTAAAATGAAGCAGACACACTATTTCGAAGCTGCATTGATTTTTATCAACCAGTTCAGGATTGAAACCCTTCCTATAACGGATCTTAATAGTTACGATCCGTAATCCTGTTAATGACCCTTGTATACTCGGTCTAGACGAATGTTTGCTTAGTCACCCTAGCGACCTCACCAAATAAATTTAATTAACGACTTATTTATATTTCAGCAACTAGGAACAGAGATTTGCGATCTATAAATTTATTGAAATTTTCAAAATTAAAAAAAATGAATAATAAATCGACAATACTCACTTACGATATTAAAATACAAAATCATATATGAAACAAGTAATGTTTACAAACCTTCGGTTGTGTCCCTTTTCAAACTACTGACAGGTAGTAAACAAGATTTTATGATGTTTATTTAAATGCGAAAGGTATAGAACTTCTGGTTTATTTGTTAAATGTACTTATTTAAATTAAAGCAAATTTTTATTTTTAAAATTAATTATTTAGCACTTCGTTTGTACAATGTACGTTTTTAAAAGAGTTGATTAAAACACTTACAGTTAATTTCGGGAGTGTATTTTCTACGATGTTAAACTACTAGACTTTCTTCTGGTTATGCGAAGTCCAGGTCAGTTGTCTTTAAAAGGATTTACGTCCCTTTCAAATAATCCACTTCAAACTTGCGGTCTTCTCGTTAAGATTTCGCCTATGAACTTTGGAAAATTTAACTTACGTTGATATGTAAACTTTGGAAACTTTAATGATGTCACAGCCCTCACATGTGTGACACAAATTAAACCAATTAGATCTTCTATTTTCAACGGACCTTAGAACTTGGCTACGCTTGATTGATTCAGCAGCGATATTCACGCACAAGCAAAAGATAAAATGAAATTGCGTATTCCGCTCTTATATTAATTTTCGGACATCCCACTACTGTATTTTCTAACCACTGGCTAATTCCAGATTTCAAAAATTTTGGATTCATGTTTGAAATAACGAACGTTACGTTTCCGTTCAAATCGAGGTGTTTTTCATTTGCATTTTACAGCTTAGACCCCCGGTTTCTTTTATGGTCGGCAAAAGGTAGTTACCTTTTGGCGGTATCTTTACTCTAAGGAATTTTATGTAAAACGTTCTATTGCATAAGTCCGTTTTACTTCCCGATGCTTTGAAGCTGGTAATATTACACACGTTTTAAAATCACGCGCAATTCATTTATTGCCGCACTTTACAGCTAGTGCCCTTATGAATTTTTATAGTCTGTGAAACTTAGTTTAAATTTAATACTACTGGTTACTTTATATTACAGTAAACTTATTTTAGAAATTTAAATTAAACGATAGTTTATTTAATTTTCTAATGTTAGAACAGGTAATTACTTACTTATTAATTATGGTGTCTAACAATATTATCATCCTTAATGAAGGCCTGGACGCCTTGTACTACTACTAGCAATCGTTTATCTTTCGGCAAGAGGTGATATTGGAGGCCTTCTTCGGTTAGGAATCTGGTTATCCACTTATAATATTCTGCCGGACACATCTTTTTCCCAGGTTAATATTTTTAGCCTTGGCGACTTTAAGATCTTTTCTGTTAATGATTGACAGACTGCTGTCCATTTATCTGCCTGCCTTAAGGTAAAAACACATATAACCGGGACGTGACCGGACCAGATCAGTGCCGTTACTCGGTGGAAAAATTGCACCATTGAATTAAACGGGATCGAGACGAGACACGTGTCTCGATACCGTTTAATCCAATGGCGCAATTTTTCCACCGATTAACGGCACTGCTCCGGTCTGGGCACGCCCCGGTTATGTGTGTTTCTACCTTAAGGATAACTAGCGGGATGTTGCTCCGCCCTGTTGAAAAGCGTGTCGAGTCTGGTTCTGCTTTTGTGTTTAGCGGTTCGAATTTGTTATGCACTTTCACTTTCGATGCTGGTTTGATTTCTGCTTGATTTGCTGTAGCCTTTCTCTTCCAACTCAGTTTCTTAAAGTCATTGTTGTCTGACTCCGTGACTGAAGCAGAATACTCCATTTCTTCCTCCAGGAGTTTGGCTGCTGCATTTTTGGTTGAATATTCTCGGAAAATTTTCTCTACTTAGTTTGTCGCCACTCCCGGATGGTTTGTTTGTCAGTTTCAGGATGTGGTCTAGAAGATTTCTTATTACCGCATTTGAAGGCCGTGATGGCATGTTTGGATTGATGTCATCAACCCATTTGAGTAGACCGACTAAAACGTCGCACGTGGCACCATCTAACGCGGCACTGGTTGACATTTTGATTTAGGGCTAGCTTTCGCAGCAATAGTAGATGACACTGTAACCGACCCACCCCTGTTAGACAGAGGCGGCCTAAGTTACAGTATCTCACGATCAGTACTCGTCCAGAGCTCGATGCAGACTCTGGTCTCCTTTAGCCGATTGACTAGATGTGTGGCTGTCGTTTCAAGGAAATAAATGCCAGACATTTTGAGCAAGTAATTTATTAATTGAATAGTTTATAGCCAAGTGATTATAGTAAAAAATGCTGTTCAATTTTTGATTGTGGTTGTGATAATAATTCATTGTCCTACATTAATGAAAAAATTCATAAATTTAGTTTTAGTTCATACTAGTTTGTGGTTAAGATCATAACACCTAACATAAAGTGTTAAAGATATACACCATACAGATATTTTGAATAGAAGTAATTTCCAAATTTCAGATTTTGAAGACATTAGCTCATATCAAAATCTTTTGGATGCAGCGTAATTACAAATTTCTATTCACGTGTCTAATTAATATTTGAAATATACGGCTGGCAAGAAAATATTTGCGGTTGTCATATATAGAGAGGACTTCTGTCAGTATTATGTTTTTCTTCCTTTTGACATTTTATATCAGTTACATTTAGGCTACTTTAGAAGCAAGTTGTGCGTAATTGCGTTTGTATTTGTCAGTTTAGGGTCAGTTTTAACACGGAGTACAAAAAAGAATATTTTCGGCATTTCTAATTTTACTTCCATAAAGCAAAGAAAGCTGCTGAGACCCACGAAAATATATGTGAACATTGTGGTATTGATTGTGTAACAGAGCGCACGTATCAGAATTAGCTTGAAAAACTCCGTTCTGGAGATTTTTACTCAAGGTAGCCCCGCTTTGGTGGACCTACTGAAGTTGACAATGACTAAATCAAAGCCATAATTGAAGAAGATCGTTAGATAACTGTTCGAGTGATAGCAGAGGGGTCAAATATATCGCAAAAAATCACTTAAAACATCTTTGATTCGCTAAGAAACTCTATATTCGGGTTCCACGTGAATTGAAAGAGATTCACTTAACACAGCGAATAAATATACGTGATATGCATTTCAAGCACAATCAAACCGATCCTTTTTTTAGAAAATAATCATTACTGGTGATGAAAAATTGGTCTTATGCCGTAGAATAATTCAAAAACAGTCATAGTGCAAACGTGATGAACCAGCACAAGCCACATCTAAAGCTAAATTGCATCAAAAAAAAGGTCATTGTGTCCAACTGATGGGACTGCAAAGCCGTTGCGTATTTTAAGCTACTTCCAAGAAACTAGGCAGTCAATTCAGATACTTATTGTGAACACGTAATGAAACTGGACGAATCAATCATAGAAAAACGGCCAAATTTGATAAATCGCGAAGGAATTGTGTTCCACCATGAAAATGCAACGCCTCACACATTTTTGGTAACTCGTAGGAAATTATTCGAGCTTGGTTGGGAAGTCATGTCGCATGCCCAATGCAGCCCTGATCTGACACTATTTGATACAATTTATTTGGAAGTTTTTAAAACTTTTTGAATAGTAAAACTTTCACAAACGCTAATGGTCTTAAATCGCGCTTGATTCAGGTTTTTACTGATAAGGATCAGATTTTCTATGAACGCAGAATCATGTAGCCACAGGAAAGATGGCAAAAGGTCATTGGACAAAATGGAAAATATATAATTGATTAAAGCTTATCCTTCGTCTTAAACAACTTAGTTTTATTTCATACTACAAATCCGTAATCACTTTCTTGCAAACCCGATAATAGGAATTTAAATAGGAATATCTGTACTCTTAAAACGGGCAAAAGTGGTAACGCAATTGATTTCTAATTAAACAAACATCACCTATGTTTGCCCTACGGATACATATACGGTGAAATAGGCAAAATATGCAGTTTTGAAGAGCTATGCATGATGATATAAAATGACATAAAAAATGGTATAAATATTAAAATGATACAGATTTCTCCTACACAATGCGCGTAACTTGAATTTTAAATAAATGAACTTACGGCACAAGTGAAAATCTCTACAAATGCAATTTTAACAAATGAGCATTTACATGGCTAGTCACCACAAAAATTACATAAACTAACAAAATTGTAAGTAAGAGAACAAAGAATCGCATTTCCAAATAAAGCGCCCAAGCCACTCGTGTATCGCGATTTCATCATTGTTTGGGATCATCAGCACGAGGTAGGCCCAAAGCGCTATTTGAAAATACAAGTCTCCATTCGCTTACCCACACTTTTGTTAGATTCTCCCATTTTTGTGGTGACTAGCTATGCAATTGTTCATTTGTTAAGATTAAATCTATAGAGATTTTCACTTGCGCCGTAATTTTATTTATTTAAAATTCAAATTATGTGCGTTGTAAAGGAGAAAGCTTCACCATTTTTATATTTATAACAATCCCTATACTCATAGATAGCTCTTCCACTTTATAATTTGATAATATAACTACACTTGTTGTGTGCTGAAAGGGAGGCTTGCATCTTCGAATAGCGTGCCGGACTTACCTCATACCGAAGATCCCAAACAAGGGTGAAATCGCGATACACAAGTCTACGGCGCGCTATTTGAAAATACAGGTCTTTATTCGCTTACTTATTTACAGTTTTGTTAGTTAATGCGATTTCTATGAAGACTAGCTATGCAACTGTTCATTTGTTAAAATTATATTTGTAGAGATTTTTACATGCACCGTACTTTTATTTATTCAAAACCCAAATTCCGCGCGTTGTATAGGAAAAATATTTACCATCTTTATATTTAATATATATGAGATTATTTTGGCTTTTCACGTAGGATGAATTATTTGGAACAAGTTCTCTCCCAAGGGAATTGCGGAAGTTAACTTTTGCTAAAGCACGATGTTGACTTTGTTGAAAATATGCAATCAGTTGTAAGATAGGTGGTTTCTGGAATACGATTTTGTTTGGTAAAGGAAGTAAAATTTTAAAAGTTTGTAACGTTATTTTCTTTAAATACTGGTATTTTCGCTGAATTATGGTAATTCAAATTAAATTATTTAAATTACACCTTTTAACTATTACGTATTTGGTTATAGAATACTTAAATTTATTTATAAAAAAAAATTATGTATGTAAAATTGTAACAGATTACGCCTTAGTGCTTTAAATATTCAGATGAAATCGCCGCGAGTTAAAGATACCTACGCGTCAGTGCAATTTTTGAAGTAGTGTTAGATTACCGTTGGTCATAGGCAGTTGTCCAAATTTTACTCTCAATTCATTAAAATGGCATGTTACTTTATTTGCTAATTTTATTCCTTTGATTGTTCATCTGTGGTTATGTTTATCATGGGTAAGTTTGATTTCGAAATAATTAAGATCGTAATTATCGTTGTCTGTAGCAAAAATACCGGTGGGACCTATTAACATGGTTATCTTAAACTCATAATGAATAAAAAGGGAAATTTATCTATCATAGTCTGTCGTATTGCTGTATGAAGATTTAATTAAAGAAACAATTAGTATTGGCGTTATGGTTTTTGATAATTCCTTTGAAACGAAATAAGTTGGCTGGTTTTAACTGAATAAAATCTACATCTGGTAAACAAATGAAGCAAGTGTCTTCTAATGTTTCACTCTGTCATATGAAATCCAGGTCAGTTTATCTTTGTTAGTCGCTATACGTCAAATACGACATATGATGATAGGAATTCAAACTCCAGTTTTTATAATAACCAAAATCATTTTACAAGACGACATCCTTGCTTTTTAGAAATAATGTGTTGTTAAATGTTAATTTTTGGAATAACAATCCATTAGCTTCAAGGTTTATGTATTTAAACATCATAAAAAAATTAATTAAAAAATCCGCTTTCGAATAAAACTTTAAGTAATGTTATACGTTAAATTTAATTAGAATATTTTCTTTTGGTAAAATTTAATTCCATTTAAAGTAAATGAAGTAGTTTATGAGACAAATATGTTGTTTTTGCTCAGGTTTATTATCACACAGCTGTATACGGATTTACCTTTGTAACGAGTATCTGTTCGAACCCCTTTTCGAGTATAGTAAATGTAGGGACTCAAAACAAACACTGGAACTTGTATACCTCGAGTCAGCTCTAATAAGTCGGAGAGAAGGTCCAGGGCCGTATTTCAGAAATTACGGCAAGCCTCTAGAACTGATCGCTGCTTCAGTTTTGTAACGATAATCTTTTCGGTCTAACAATTATTAAAATCAATTGGTACGGTTACTCCCCAGTGTGAACTGAGCTTTTGTTAATGGTTTTAGATTAATTATATATGCAGTTTTAGTTTTGATACACCCT
>JAHWXV010923698.1:0-11286 GCA_024586415.1 Phrixothrix hirtus | reverse complement strand
ACATACATTATGTAATTGATTTTATTAACTACGTTATCACAATAAATGTTCAAATTGCCGACCTTCTGCTACTTCACAATAACCCAATCGCTGATAGATTCTTGAATTTGATTCTGTAAGTCAATTAAGGTTCCTGGGTGAGTTGTGTACACCAGACTCTTTAAGTATCCCCAAAAGAAAAAATCGAGTGGTGTCAAATCCGGAGTTCTTGGCGATCATTCTATCTTACCCCTTCTACCAATCCATTGATTTGGGAAAGTCTGGTTTAAAAAATTCACTACTATGCGGCTGAAATGGGCAGGAGCACCATCATGTTGAAACCAGATATTATTGACTTGTGGTCTGGGACGGATTGCTTGAATAGCTAGAATTATCGAATTCTGCAGAAATTCGAGATATACATTGCTATTTAAATTTCCGTCAATAAAAAACGGACCAGTTATCTTATTATCTATAATTTCCGCCCATAAGTTTACTTTTTCTAGATTTTGAGTATGCGTTTCTCGCATCTCCTTGGATTTTCATCACTTCAAAATCTATAATTATGCCCTATTTACTTGACTATTCAATGTGAATGTTGCTTCAGCGGAAAAAACAACGAATTTTAAAAAATTGTCATTTTCATCAATTCTTTGCCGCATAATCTCACAAAATTGTAGTCTTCGATCAAAATTGTCTTCTAACAACTCCTGCACAAAATGTAATTTGTATGGGTGGTAATTATGTTTTGCCAAGATATTTCTAACAGAATGTTCATCAATTTCATGTCTTTGGGATGTTCTAACTGCTGACACACGGGGGTTTTCAATGAAAGAAAGGAGTACATTTTCACTTTTTCGGGATTTGTAGCAGATTTTGGTCTACCACTTCTTGGTCGGTCTTTTACACTCCCGTCTACTTCAAATCTTTGTATTGTTCTGTGAAGGGTTGATTTAGAAATTGGTTGACGCTGATTGAAAAAGTCGTTAAAAACATGACGAACTTCATCATACGGTCGTACTTGATCTTTGAATTTACGTATCATTAAAAGAGTAATTCTTTCTTTTTCAGTTAATTTTTCGACCATTTTTAAATTGTATTAATTCTATTAGTAAAAAATAACACAATTCTTTTAAAAATTAAAAAACTCAACTCCGATATGCAACAAATTAGCAAAACTTCAAAAAGAAATGCTGGCAAATTACAAATAGACTTTTCAATCAAATTTACTTTAATTGATAAATTAATGTCAAAATAACGTCATTTGTTTGGGAACTTGCGACTGTGGTCTATCGACGTATTCATTGTAACTTGTATCAAAAGTTGAAAATCTAATCGAACGATTACATTAAAATGAGCATAAAGAGGTTGACAACAGATGTGTAACATTACAAATCTCACAATGTTTTATTATTAATTTATATTTTTTGAAATTTTAAATGTAGGGATAATTAATTGGAACACGAGTAAATTTAAGTAGGGTTACTATTTCAAAGTTTCGTTATAACTTCCCCCCTCCATATATAAGGAAATTGTGTTACTTTCAAAATGTAGTATTTTTTGTCCTAAAAAGTCCCTGAAATTTTTAGAAATAAATATGTTTCTGCTTAGAAATTAGAAGGCCGTACCGGGACTTTTTCCGGACTCTGCATCATATTAGACGGATCTTGCCTAACAAAATTCAATTAATCAAAGCCCGAGCTAGCAACGGCCGGAGTAGGCTTGAGATCCTTCTTTTAATGTGGGCCTTGCTGTGGAACACTTTCGCAAAGGTTACATTAGTCAATAAAAATCACCTGTTATTCAATAATCATTCGTTTAATAACAAATAACGATGTATAACATCATAGTTCACTATTCTAATTTAAATTAAATATCTAATGCAAAAGATAACAGGGATATTTACTAATAAATATAATACATCATCAATAAAACAGTGTCTATTTAGCTTTAACATAGGAGTAATTGTATTATCTGAACGCGTTGATTAAGGGTTAATTTCATAATAAATTTAAAGTTCTTTTTAGTTAAGTTACTTTTACTGCTATAATTACGATCCTTTATACAATTTATTGCAAAGGTAGACGTTAAAGTTGACTTTAAAATAAAGTAGTTTTTAAGTTTATTATGAAACTGGCCCTAATTTTACATCCAAATTGTTTATAAGGATCAATTGCCTATCACAGCTTTAACGTAATATGAACCTTATTAATTTCATGTATTTTCTTTCAAATTAAATTTAAAATTAATAATTCTGGTCACTACAGAATAAACTTCTATAGAGCCTATTTATTTCATTTGTCGGCTTCTTAAAATTAAAAAAAACTAATTTCACCCGCGTCAGCTTTTAAAGAAAGGAACGTTCTGTTTATCCTCTGTCGGTGGATTCAAACACCAGGCGACTTCCAACGCCGAGGACGAGTGGTTAAAAAAAATATCGGAAATGCCACCTACATGGGTAGCGATTTCGTAAAAACTTAGGTTTCATGAAATAAGCAAGCTATTTCCTGCTAAAAACCCATCTGTACGAATTTTTTTATCGAATCAAATCCAATAAAAATCTATGGGCTCTTCAAAATTTGAAATATTTTCACAATAAAATTCAAGAAAACTGCAATTATTCCATATAAATAAAACGGATTACTTTAGAAATAAAAGCCATGCATCGCTTAGATCCAACAAGGCCACCGAAAATATAGTTATATGCGCCAAATTCGCCGCAAAAGCAATAAAATCAGAACTCTTTAAATTGAAATCTGGTACCCCTGCCCTTTAAAAATGCCTAATAAAACGCTAAATTATCAATGTTCCCAAAATAAAACAAAATGTTGAATCAAAACAAAAACTTTAAAATTTGATTTATGTAAGTATAAATGGCAAATATAGGAACGGAAATCGCGAAATTGACGTATTAAAGCAAAATTTGTAGAAGTTAAAAACTAAAAAAGGTTGACAGTTGAAAGTAATTAAATCGCAAATGCTTATATACGGTCAAACAAAAAATAAATGGTACTACAGTCCAAGTCGTAACAGGATGCCTAAATACAAAACTTGGAATGTGTTTGCGCCAGCTGTGTCTATTTAATTTATATTTTGATTCTATTTGTATATTTACGTATTTTTAATTTGCATTTTTAATTTTGAATATTTTTCATGAACACTTCTAAAAAGCATAGTATTTTAGTTTCTACTGAACGTTGCTATTCGCGAACCCCCAGTCTCATTGCATTTCAAACTCCAACCGTTATTCATTCTCGTTTAGGTGTTGAAAGTGTCAACACCTACCCCACCTCTTTACTTCTCGTATACATGTTTGAACAACATACCTCGTGTCGTTTTCTCGCTTTAATAGCCAACAATGGCATTAAAATGAAGCCCAATTATGTTAATTACAACATAAAATAAATCTCGTTCGTGTCGTTTTCAATAACATAATTTTATTGTGCAACTTCCAACCTCCAGATATAAAACAAGAGTAATTTATTGTTTACATTCTACTCTTGCAGTGGTTGTAAAAATATTCCTCAATCGTTCTTAATTATCCAATACCTTAAATTCCTTTGTTTCTTATAACTAATTGCAAGTGAAAGAAGCCAACAATAAGGTAAGCGAAATCATGTTTTTCAAAAAACCTCAAATCCCCCTATAATAACTTTCGAAGAGCTTTAAAGTTGCTTTTGTCCTTTAAACACTATGAATTTAATTTAAATTGTATATTTTTATGTATATTTTGTAAATTCCCCCAAATTTGCTATAAGATTAAATTCTCTTAACTTAACCAACCTCTACCACGACTCTTATGTATAACAGTCTCATTTAAAATATCGAAGATAGTTAATTTGTTTAAACCCCCCCCCCTCCCAGCAGTAAAGCTTAAATGGTATTTAGTTAATGTAAAACATTGTCAGGCTGTACTCCACAGAATGATTGAAAAACATACAATAGTCCTCAAAATGTACACTATACTGAGAACAAATACGTTAATTTTAAAAACTCCAAGATTTTATTAGTTGTATAGTCAACAAGTCATGGTAAAGGAAAAGAATAATAAAAAGTAAGAACACATTTATCCTCTTTTTAAAATATTCTCTTTAACTCACTAATTTTGCACGATTCTACCACACTGGATTTAGCTGCCATCTTGAAAATATGGTGCTGATTATCGACTTTTTATAGTTATTTCGCTTAATATGCGTTTTAGAACAAAATTTATTATCGCAAAAATGAATTCCCAGAAAATGTTCTGCAAAAAAGATTATATGAATTTTTCTTCTAGGATATGTCGTTTAGACGCTACATGGATAAACAGTTTCACAATTTTCTCCCATTTGATAATATCGCAACACAAGCAAAATTTGTCTAAACATTTTATAACAGCAAAATAGTAAAATAGTATAAAACCGGACTGAAATTATGCCGCCATGGTATAGGATAATACATCTAGTTGTCAGTTGCGTTAAGCCTTGTGACTCTAGATCTCTTTTGCAGTCAATTTTGTTAACACGTGTTTTGAACCCTCTGCGATTACCAGGATAAATTCAAAATTACAGCAGCGCGCGAACGTCAAATTTGCTTTATAACTAATGCTTCGCCACGTATGAGATGATAAAACCACGAGGTAAAGCTAATATTATAGTTGGTATCCGCATTTTCAAAACTGTACAAGTACAATTGTTAAAAATGTCGCCAAACTTCAGAGAATTATTCGTGAAAATCGATGGGAAAATTTCAACCGAATCTGTTACCTGGTCATTAATGATCGACCAGAAAGAGCTTCGGGTCAACAAGCCAAATATGACCCAACTTTCATTTCAAGGATAATCACAGATAATTATCTGAAACAAAGCAACAGTGGAAAATTTCAAATTCGCCATGTCCCAAAAAGACACAAGTGTAACACTTGTTAATAAAATATAATGGCGGATAGTGCACGCTCTGGCTAACTAGGACGTGTCCCAACGGATCTAAATAATGAACTGGAGACTAGTGTTCTACTGCGCATAATTTGAAGATGATAAAAATTGAGAAAGTACAGTATGCGGCAATATATTCTGTATGAACTTCGCGCATCATGCTCGCATGCGCGTCACAGAAATGAGTTTTGCAGTAGCCACCTGTGTTCTGTTCAATGTGAGGAAAATAGTGTGACGTGGTGCTACTCGATAATTTCTCTCAACAGAGGATAAAGTGTTCATAATAGATTATTATTTCGCTCTTAAAGGGGGCCAAGTTGACGAGCAATACCGTAGGATTTCACAAGGATGCGCCTAGTAATACGAACAGGTAGTGTGTCGTGCCAACGGAAGGGGCATCCGGTAGACCAAAAACACTGACAATAAACAAGAACCAACGACGTGTGTTACAGCAGGTGTTGGAGTCGCTCACTCGCAGTCTATGGTGAACCGCGCAGAAACTAAAAATTAGTAATAGATCTGTCCGACGATTGTTTAAAAGCATTGTTAGGTACCTGTACCGTATTCAGATTGGGCAACGCATATACAAGCCGATATGCGAGTCAAAACTGTGTATTGTAGAGCTGTGTTGACGATCCTGATGTCTTCAAAAATCTGTGGTTTTCTGAGAAAGTAATATTAATCTGAATGGCTACATTAATCGTCAGACAACGCCGTTTCTCGTTTTTGAGCGGCTTGAGAACATCATTCTGAAACTGCTACACCCTGCACGGGTGACGGTATGGTATGCCATCCGGAAACGGTATATTGCGACAATATTTCGTCGAGGATGACAATATGGTGCCACTTATGGTAAACCAAGAACGGTCTAGGGATACCGCCATCAAATTTAGCCGGGATCTTAGACGATTCTGTCGTGCTTGGAATATTCGGCTTGAATCACAATGACTTCAACAGGACGGGCCACAAGCCATACTGCCAGGAACATCGTTGTCTTTCTTTGAGATGAAGGACCATATCACTAGAAACAGACTTTCCATTTCCGTCTTATTCTCATGATCATACACTACCAAACACTAATCACGTTCATCGTTCTGATCCTCTCGGAAGTGTGCCAGAATTACGCCAGCATATTAGATCCTTTGTTCGTCACCTACAACCACCTTTATTCCAGGGCATGTTTAATAACTTACAACCTTTTGAACCCTGTTTGCGGCGGGATGACGCCCATTTTGAACATGTGATGTACAGTAAATCCTTTGTATAGTAAAAAGACCTCTAAATGTATGTGAATTGAGTCGTCTTGAGACGCATTAAGTAAATATTTTTCTCTTTCTATCTCTTTTTACTTTCGTTACATTTCAGTGCTGTATATTTTGCTGCATATTGTAATTAAACAGAGCTACTAGTTTATCTAGTTAAATATTGTATTGTCCATAATATATTTCAAATATCGCGCCAGAAAAAACAACACTTTGAAAGTATAATTAATCCGATAAAGTTTTATAATTAATTTTGAATACAAAAGAGCAAGGTATATATGCACAAGATGCATTATAGAGTTAAAACATTTATAAGATCAGCAATTATTAAGTTCAGAATAGATGCAAAATAACATCGTGTAATTTTAAATCCGTACGAGAAATCAACATATCAAATTGATATAAAATAAAACTGTCAAAGCATAACATGAACATAAATAGAGAGTAGTAAACATTTTATAAGGGTGAACAAACCTTTTATAGAATTTTAAGTACAATAATTTTAATTCAAAAGTTTAACAACATAAGGTTATAACTAAAAAGATAAAGTTTTAATTATAAAAAATTTGTTCAAGTTAAGATTTAATTATGTGTATATGTAGTTTAAAAAGGATGTAGACCCTATCATCAGTATAAAATTTGGCGGTGAAGTAAACTTTTAAATGGATAATTTGGAATAAAACAGTTGCGGTTAAAGTCAGCCGAAGTTTCAACTTAAGTTCCTGGACAACAGGTGTGATTTCTACAACATTAAAGACACATAATACATAATTCAGGATAACATAAACTTACCTGTACAAATTCTGGTGGAATTTACATTAATTTGGCGCTTGATCTTGATGTTGAAATTGATACATCTTCTAATGTAAAGCTTTATGGACTAAAATTTTCAACACATATAAGCTTCGGACAGTCAGGTAACTGATGAGTATATTACAATCTAGAGCCTTAATAAATTTGCACAAGGTACACAAATTTCAAAGGAAAAGCCGCTAAACTGCTGAATCTGAAATTTTTAACTATATAAGGAAGCTAATTTTAAACTACTTTTCAGTAACTTTTATATCTAATAAAGAAAAGGTGTTACTCGAATTTCAAAAATATATTAAAATTAACAATTTAAGCCTTGGAATGTGAAATAAACTAACAAAATTTTAACAAAATAAAATTATATTACGTGTAAAGCGTTTAATAAAAGTAAAAAGTTAGCAACGATAAGAAAAGATTAATTCGGATCACATTTTGGAAATAATAAAATTAAGAAAAATCTACGAACATAGTAAAAAATTAAAAAGAAATCATACCAGAACTCAGTATTTAACACGTGTGTACACAATAAACAGTTTTGTACAAAAGTGATTTAAATGTGCGTCACAAATTAATAATCTTAGCGTTTGTATACAGTAAAACAATTCTGAAGCCATTTATTTTAAGGAACTATAGACACATTCTTACAACTAAAAGTGATGGTTACTTTCTGTTTAAATTGAACACAACTAGCAACCATCATAGCTTGCATGTTCAAAGATAAAATTAAAATTACTGGAGAATGTCAAAATTAAAATGTTATCCTAATCTAAACAGTAACCCAGTAAATTTGAATTTATTCTTTGTAACTAATTTTTGGTATAAATTTAATTAGTGATTATTGAATTTTATTTAGGAATTTGAAAATTGCTTGATGCTATTTTATTTTACGTACAATCGTTTGAAAGATTTACGTGAATTTATTTAGAAATAAACAATAGATGATCCATCATTTATTTTTAAACATGTATTATCTTGTTATTCTTTTTAAATTGATTTCGATGATCACATGTTCTTGTCAGCAATTATACTTCTGCCCGTTTACAGTTCAGTTAAAATAAGTTTGATAATAAATAATTTTATTAATATTCAAATTCAAATATTTGACGTACGTGTGAGTGAAGGTCAAAGTTATTTTATTAATCATAGAAATACAAAAGTTTTAATGATTTTAAAAAGTGAATAGATCATAAAGAGACAGTCGTAAGATAAGTTACGAGTTATTCTATTTATAAAGCACAACTAGTTGTGCATTTAAAGCAACCAAAACGAGTACAAATTTTGAATAGATAACCTAACATATCGCCAATTTAAACGTTAAAGGTAGGCATTTAATAATCATATTAAAATATAATTAAATATTTGAAAACAGACTTTAAAATAAATTTTAAATTAATTTTAAAGATTAAATATAATATTTAATGGCGCCCAACGTGGGACTATTTTAATCCAAAATAATATTTGAAAGCGATTTTAAAATAAATTTTAATTTAATTTTTAAGATTACCTACAATAATAAATTGTTGTACATACAATCACAGACGAATGAATGAAGCATCGAAAAATTGCTGCTTCACCATGTGTATAAAATTTTCAAAATTCAGTTAAAATTTGTATAATTATGTTATGTAGAGATAATTAAATGTTGTAAGTATGACTATAATAAATTTCCTTGGATAAAACAAGTTCAAATATCAAAAGCAAAAGTTTACGAACATTACCGGAAGTTAAACCACGGGGTCAATTAAATAAATAAAAAGGAATTATTAATACAGGGCGCGCCAAGGAAATCTGACGATTTTTAATATGCAACTACAAATTCATGTGTCAAGATATTTATTTATGGAAAATAATTTCGCTCAAATGACATCCTTTACTGCGTACACATTGGTCCAAGCGGTTTCGCAAATTTCCCATTACGCGTTCTAACGTACCCATCGGAATTGCACTAATTTCATCGCGAATGTTTTCTTTCAATTCCTGAATGATTTGTGGTTTCTTTATAGTTGCAAGGGTACTATTTGATGCGAAGTGGCCCGATTCAGTATAATTGACCCCTATTTTTTGACAATGATGCAGGAAATACTGTCACTATCAATTCGCAACGTTATGTGGAAATGTTAAACAACTTTTTGGAACCAGAATTTCGTCGACGAAACATTGATGTAAACACTGTATGGTTTCAACAATATACCGCCACAGCGCATATAACACGAGCGTCAATGGCTCGACTGCGAGAAATGTTTCCAGAAGCAGTCATTTCGCGGAATGGAGATGTTCCTTGGCCGGCACAGTGTCCCGACCTCACGGCTTATGATTATCGGCTATGGGGTTATCTTAAGAGCAAGATTTATTTAACGAGACCACAAATCAATCAGGAATTGAAAGAAAACATTCGCAATGAAATTAGTGCAATTCCGATGGGTATGTTAGAACGCGTAATGGGAAATTTGCGAAACCACTTGGTACAGTGTACACGTAGTGAAGGACGTCATTTGAATAAAGTTATTTTACATAAATAAAATGGCATGTACTACACTTTCAATTACTTGTATGTGAAAATAAATACCTTGACACATACATTTCTAGTTGCATATTAAAAATCGTCAGGTTCCCTTGGCGCACCCTGTATAAGCAAATCTTGAAAATAGATTTAGTAAACCCATGCAAATAAGAAACATAAGCAATGCATTGAATAAATTGGAAAATTAAATAAAATAAAATTTACAGGCGAAGTTGCAAAATAAATTAAGGCTTTAAATTTAATTAATTAATGCGTGTTGAAAATTAAATAATAAATGTAAAAAGGCAATTTAAGTCCAACATCAGGACAATAGTGCTCACAAGTAATGTTTTATTAGTGTAAAGTTTGCACACTAAAACAGTGGGAAACGGACAAGATATCCAAATTGATCTAAAACAAAACACATTTTAGTGATTATGGAAATGAGAGGAACATGTTACTACCAGTTAACAGTCCATTTATTACAATTTAACGTAATTTATGAAAAGACCAGGACATAGTTAAGTTCCAGACCACCTAAAATATTTATCCCAGAAATAAGGAAGGTGCATTTGTAATTTAAATAGGCTCTTATAGTTTTTAAATGTATTTACGCGAATCCAATCAACACTTTGCACTTTCCTATCCATATTATTGCCATTATTGGGTAGCCAAGGTAGCTGAGTTGACAAGTTTGAACAACTTTAAGCCATGTTTTTCAAAGGAAAACTAGTGTTTAATTATCTATGAAGGGGACATGTTCTCACCCATTTAATTAATTAAAACTCCATTAGTGAAATTGCTAAGAGAAGTTGTAGGTGTAACCTAAAATAAAATTTAAAGGTTAAAATAACAGAAAAGTTGATCTGAAGAAAGTAAATATTCTTTGAAATAAGCAAGATTTAAATGATAATCCATAATTAAATTAAAATAATTTAATTACAACAGCAACATTATTAATTTACCTGAAATTGTACAGAAAGTAAACAGTATATTTCAGATGATAAAGTGAATTAAAATTTTCAATAAATGATAGACCGAGCGTCGTACAGTAATTAGTTGAAAATTAATCTGAAATACATAAAATTAAATTTTAACGAATCTTCATGAACATTGGAAGATTATTTAATTTTACCAAAATAAAATCCATCGTAACGAAAACATACGTTTATTGAGTACGTATAACGAACAATTAATTTTCTACACTTTACTACACGAAATAAATTCATTTAAATAGGCTTTTTATAAAAATCAACTGAACAAAACTGGAAAGTTCAACCCATTCGTAAGAACTCGACACCCCGAGGAGGAAAACTAAGTGATTTTATCAATATTTGACAATTCTATGTACAGGGCGAGCGAAACGCGATGTCTCAGCTCTATTATTAGAAAATGAAAAACGATAGAAAATATCTGAAAAGAGGTTCTTAAATGGGATTGAGTATGGTCCATTTTAAGTCAAATTTGCATATTTTTCCATATTTGGAAACTGATGACGTGATGACGTCATCGGTTTTTTTTCTCAAAAACAGCTATATTTTGGCATATTTAAAAAGAGCTAATTTTTCTGAACAAATGTTATAAATAAAAAAATTTTCTATCTTTTTCCGTTAAAAAATTATAAGTGAATTTGTAAAATAAAAGTATTATCTAAAATTCGCAATTGTCACGATTTAAACAAAAAATAACAAAGTCGCATCTCTCAATAATTAAACATTATTAATTATTATTATTAATTAGTATTAATTATTAATTTAACATTAAGAAACACAGAAAGAAACAAAGTATATAGGCAATCACTACAACAAATTTTCAATGTTAG
>JAHWXV010923511.1:0-10463 GCA_024586415.1 Phrixothrix hirtus | reverse complement strand
CAAAAATAAAAATCGACGTGTCCGAGGATCTTGGCCGTACATTTTCGAGCTATTAATTGTATGGATTATTCCACCCAAAACTTCCACACGGTATAACAAAACTTTAATGCGCTCTACGTTTAATGTATATTTCAATAAATTTAAATACTTGAAATGGACAGCCAAAATTAATTTTTTGAATTTAATCTTTGATATTGCTATTTAATGCAATTTTAACAAATTTTGTAGGTAGTTTTAATTTAGTTCTTAGGTCAATGCAGATAAAATCGTTTAATTTTAGGATTATATAAAATGTTTTCCAACATGGCCACTATTATATACTACATATTGCTTTTTAATATGGCCGCATAATAATAAAACATTTTAGTTGCAATCACAGATATTATATAACAATCAACCAGGTTTGGTGATTTTTATAAAACTCTATACTAGCTTTAATTTCTTTATGCAAACATTTTTACTGTGTTGTATTTTATAACATGAAATCAGATATTCTGTTTATATATTTCATTTTTCTTCTTTATTGGCAATACATATACCTAATAATAAAGTTTATTTAATTTAAAGTTCACTGTTAACATTTTTGTGCTTACTCTTAAATGACAATCAACTTTAAAAGATTTACTAATGACAATTACACTCATTTACATTAGACTACAGAATACTTTGAATAACGTATTTATTTCATCACAAAAGTATCAATTTTTGAAAATATACAAATATTTTAGGTTAAAATGATATCAATACCTATATGTAAAGTTTATATTAATAACGACGTACAATTTTGTTGTACTGTATGTTGGATTTGGTAAATTCCTAAAATACTATCTTGCACGCAATACGCAACCCTACGATATAAACGTTCGCAAAAAGGTTTTTAAAAGGAACTTAATAAAAATTAGTACCTGGGGTATGTTAGTAGATAACGGATTTATTTTATTCTGTAGGTGTCGACTTTTGAAGCCGTACAAATATTTTAAGTTAAAATGAGAAATATCCCATATTTTTATTCATCTATAAATACTAAACAAATAGATAACCAAGAAATAAACAAAATTGTGGAGTTGGAAAAGTTTAGGTTAAGTTTATTTTATAACGCTGCTTAGTGCAACATTTTGTGTTACATATTCTATTTTGTAACCGCCTTCACCAATTATGAGATACGTATACTGCAATTTTGAAAGCGAGCAATTTGTTGCATTTTCAAAATAATTTTACAAAACATTTATAAAAGTCTTATTGAGTTTCTTCAAGGCAACTAAGCAGCAGTTACAAATCAATTTACTTTTATAAGTTAAAACGCCTTATAAGTAACCATATAAACATAAAACAGCAATCCGATAATTGTTTGATAAGATATTTTATAATTTTGTTTTAAAAACGTTGTAATGATCATTTTAAACAAAAATTCAGTTGCAGACAACAAAACTGTGTTTTCTGCAAGTGTAATACAATCAAAAACTACCTAAGGAGCGGCAATATAGCAATAATAAACCTTAATATTTCTGTTACACTAAAATTATAAAACCAAATTTCTAGGTTGGAGATTTATTATAAAACAACAAAACTTGTCGATTAGAATTTACCAGAACGCATATTAATTGGACTATCGAGTAGTGGAAAAATATTCTGTTCACAGATGAGACCAGAATTCAATTATGAGTTGGGGAACGTTATGCCAGCTGTAACATTATACAGAGATTTAGTTTTGGTGGTGGTGGCATCATGCTGTAGGGAGCTATTAGTTGGGAAGGACGTACCGAACTTATTGAGGTGAATGGGCAAATGACACATGGCTTGTATATTGAACATGTTCTATAAGATCATGTTTTGCCATTTATCTGCCATGATGCTGGATATGACAGATTCGTATTAATATACGATAATGTACGTCCCCATGCTGCTGATATAGTGAATTCTCAACCGCGATGATGTTCAAATTAGAAGAATAGATTGGCCACCATATACCCCGGATTTAAATCCGATCGCGCATTTGCTAAAGCGTCGTATTCGGGAAAGAAATTCCGTTCCAGGGACATTAGGAGAACTGAGGATTGCAGCACAAGAGGAATGGAAACAATTCTTCAAGAAAACATTCAAACTTAATCCACAGCATGCTAAGGAGGATGCAAGCAGTTATTAGAACTCGAGGAGAGAATACTCGCTACTAATTTTATTTGTGTTTCAATTGAAAAGTTAAAATGTGGTATCTTCAGTAACACAAAGTTTCAAGTTCCTTTTTCTTAGTTTTCATAATTATTGAAAAATTCTCTTGTATGATTCCATTTTTATAAAAATTTAAAATTATTTACTTAAAATGTGTAAAAGAAAGTGTTGTTTACAGTACAAAGTGGTTAAGTAACTTGAATATCATATTAAAAAAAAATCTTGGAACTTTTAAAATATTCCATAATTTTATCCAGGAGTGTAGTATATTAAATGAATGTGTTACAAAAAGTAAATATTTGAAGTCGCAAAAATATCCTTTGTGGTATGATAGCATATAAAATTAAAATTAAAGAAATATTTACGAGAAATTGAGACTCAGATCTGTCATTATCCAAAAAAATGTTGGAATTTTATAAAAACCAACAAGAAAAATAACGCAAAGCACAACATTTGTATGTGATACATGCCATTCAATTAAATACGTTGAAGTTTCCTTCAATAATAATAAAAATTTAGTCCACGTTTAGCATAGATAAGATATTTAGTGCGTCTATGTATAATTGTGAATTCATATGCCAATCTCCATCAGCAAAATGAATCTCTGTTGAAATCAATTCAATAGTTACCTGTCATGAAGACCTACCTATGATCACTAGATAAACAATTAATGCCTTTCTAAACAAGAGAGACGTCTAACCTAGATCCTTATCAAACTAGAGTAATTTGATTTAAGTTTTAAACAACTGAGAATGCTTGATAGATAAAAAATAATTAACTTACAAGCTGAATTAACATAATGGAGAAAAATATGATACCAAACTATGGGAGGATTTAGTAAAATTCAAAATAAAATAAATGTTATTAATAACAATAGTTTATAAGTCAGTTATTTTCAAGTGTTAAAGCAATTGTTGCCCTAGAACTAATAAACACGTTTATGCTATACATGTGTTCAGTGCCGTGCTTTCATTTCAATAAACAATTTGACATTCCTTCTCATTCAAGATTGAATACGTTTAGATACCTGTCTTGAATTTATTATTTACAATTTTCAATTATCTGAATCAGTTCGCGCAATGTGTTAACTTTAAATCCCCTATCCCTCCACATCGAAGTCTGGCATATTTATGCCCAGTCATCGACTGTACATGTAATTCGACTGCTTGGCCTATCCATTTTTCTTGGTATGCTAAAATGTGCAGGTGCATCATCGTACATAAACCACATTTATTGCCTTAATGGTAGAGGAATATCTTCCAATAGTTGAGGCAAGTCATTTTTTAGAAAATAAAGATATGCTTGCTCCGTTAGTATATTAGGAAATATGTAAGATCACATGGTAATCAGCAATTGCTACCCTAACATCAAGAGAAAATCGATAATTTTCATCTGCCGATATAATATTTTGATGCAAATTGTTAATTCCGTCCCTAGTGGTACAAAATTCTCATGGGTAAATAAATTATTACACAGAACTGTGTATTCTGTGTAAACTAATTATTAGCTGGCATAAAGGCCTGATTGCGTTGAGATAAGGATACAAGTATCCAACACTGTGCGAAGATTTGCGACATATCCGGCAAGATGTTAGAAGAAGCAGTAAATTAGGTTTGGTTTATATTTACCAGGCTATCGTATGTGTTAATGAATTTTGGTAAACATTCTTTTGTTTGGAGGTTTGTGTAAGTTTTATAGTCATAGAATTGCAGTGCATAACTGACAAATCTACCATTTCTGAATTTGTGTAAAAATTAGTAATTTCTTTATTTTAACAAGGTGATGAATTGGAGTCGAACTGAATTGGCAACTAACGAACTAGATAACGCTTGTCGAATTTTCTTCCTACAGCACCTTAAATGAAACAATTTGATACAATTATATATTTGTTTTAGTGCAGGACTTTAGAACTCCACAAGCCATTACTGATAATGAAAGGAGAATTACTGCCGGTTCAAAAAAATCAGTACGCAAGTTATCCTAACAATCTGGTGTTAAATACACATCTTATGGGAAAATGTTTTATGAATTAAAATTGAAACCATACCGTGTTACAATTGTGCAACAGCTGAAGGAGACAGACAAACCGAAATGAGTTGATTATTGTAACTGGTTTCTCGAAAACGTTGCGGACAGACAGATAGACCCGATGTCGTATTTCATGTCAGACGAGGAATGGTTTCATTTATCCGGTTATCTTAATTCGCAGAACACCAGGTATTCGATGGTGAGAAATCCTTATCAGATATTCGAGCGTCTACTTGACGATGAGAAAATTGGTATTTGGTGTGCCGTTTCCGATAATCGCATAGTGGAACCAATATTTTTTGACCTGAATGTCAATGCACAAGTTTATCTCACAATTTTCGAAAAATTCTATGGGCACTTAACTGATAATGAAAAAGAATACATTTTCTTTCATCAAGACGGAGCAAGGTGTCACACATCAAACATTTCACTGAATCGAGTTCACGCAGCTTTCACAAATTAACGAGTTGTCAGGAGTAGCCGGTGGCCTCTACGTTCCCCAGAGTTGACTACTTACGATTTTTATTTTATTTTATTAAAGGTGAGAGTTTATGCATCTAATCCCCACAATATTGATGAACTGAAGATGAACATTCAATGAAAAATCAACGCAACAGTCGATCCTCAATATGATCAGTCGAGCACAAAAGTGCATTGATGCCCAGAGTGATCATTTTGCACATCTAGTGTAACACCTTTTGTAATAATAATGTTAATAAGTGCAATATTTAAATTACGTATAATTCATAAAATTTCATTCCAACATAATCTGCCGATTCTGTAGCGATTATGTTATGAGTTCGGTTTTATATTCCTCGCCCTATATATGTATGAAATACATAAAACTGTTTATTTTCTGCGCAGCTTTTATCGAGGAACTGCCCTTAACCTCACTATTCCCTACAGCCTAACCCCACCATCATCACTACTACTTTTCTTCACTTTATTCTTCTTTACATACTATCTTAGGCTTCTTCCAAAATCATACACTACACCTGGAACAGTCTTTTATTCTTTTTGTTCCTTATTTGCCCTTCTTTCACAATTTACTCAACTATACTTTTCTTGGTATACTCCGTCCTTCCATCCTTTAGTGGTCTCCCTTTAGTTTACATAAAATTTTTGTTATTCGGCTATCATTTTGTTCACTCAATGTGTTCAGATCACATTAGCGTATTCCTCCCGTATACATCAGATAGGAATACTTGCACACAGCACACTTCTTTTACGTAAGTACTCGCAAACTTATTCCTCAATATCTTATTAATTGCACTCTTCAAAACCCCCATTCCACTACATTTATCTTAATAACATGTTTTCTTAGACTTACTCATATCAAGATTCTATACAGCGTGGTTGAAATCAATATACTATTAAACTCAGCGTGATTGACTTTCATGCTCAAACATTCATTTTTACTTATTGACAACAAACTTCCAATTATCTTGCTTCTAACATTTGATCACCTTTAAATATCACTATCCATCTTACCGTCCCTCAAAAATACTTAACCGAGATACACGAATTCCGTTGCTTGTCAACTATTTCATTATTAATCGCAAACGAGCTATTCTCAGCCGAGTTCTTGCTATTAAAAATGATTACTTTTTTTTAAGACATTCACTTTTGATTTGATACTTCTACATACCTCATTCAAGCTTTAATATTTTTGCAGTTTGTCTACTTTTTCTGACTACAAGACTGCATCGTCAGTACGAGTATATAGAAGAACACCCAGTTCTCTCGTACGAAGCTCTCACACTGAAGATTCATAAAGACTAATACTCCCTGTCTCACGTTCAGCTTTGCGTCAAAATATGCACCACACGCTTTGCATGCTTCGTGCATTTGTTTTATTGGATTTGAAACATAGTTACCTACACCATATTTTTCAATAATTTCTCACATCTTTTCTGTATCCACTGTAAAATATACCTTTTCCAAATTTATAAATACAATAAACACCTTTTTTCCTCACATTCAAATGCTTTTCTACTATTTGCTGAAATGCTAACTGCCGATGCACTTAACTTCTCCCCGGTCTAAAGTAACATTGAAAGTTGTACTTTAATATTTCATCAACGCGTTATTAACATAAGTTACTAATTGTAATGATGTTTTGAGCATCAACGTTTTTGAGTAATAATAGGAAATTGTTCCGTATGATCCACTGGATCTCGTGAATATAGTTTTCTCAGATGCACCCTCGTCAATAAGTCAATTTAAGCGTATAAACTAGGTATAGTGTTTATCGGGACGTGGTCTTCCTAGAACGTAACCAATTAACGCTTCAAAAGGGAAGTATCATGGAAATATTTAAAGTATCTTATCAAAAACTAGCTGATTAACAACTAACCTTAACTGACTATCCCCAAAATTGTTAAAGTAGTAAAATAAATTTGAGCTATTTGACCAATCACCTATCAATATCCACACAAGTACACGTTTGACTTATGAATAACCTAGCGTGTCAGATTATGGATAATTTAGAAAAATATGTAAAACGTTGTAGGAACTGCTTAAGGGAAGTTTTTAAGTATTTGCGAAATACGTACTTTGTTCTAATAAACCTATATTACAACTAGAACACATTTTCCTAGATTTTAGCAAAATATTTGTTACTAAACGAAAATTGCAAAATCTGTAAATTAAACAAATATGAAATATGAATAAAAATGTTTGTATTTACTCGCCGGTTTCATTAATAGTCGTAATTCATAAAAAGCTGTATTTCCTAGCTTTAGTTTATTTGACTTCTACCATTTTATTACTTTTGCATGAATTCTATTCATTTAACTCCAACCGAGAGTTACCAGATGATAAATGTGTTTAATAAATTTTATTTTAATTAAATCAATAATTAATTGTATGCCGTCCGAATACGATTAAAAAAAGCCAACATTTTGTTAAAACATTTCTTTTTTAAAGGAACAAGTTATCTAATGTATTTGAAAGATTTAATGCTACTTTTCTCTTCAAAAATTAAGAAGTTCGCACATTAACATAGAAGAATAAACTACTTGACAAAGCTTTTTTATTAAAATATCCACATTCTCAATGATGTGGCTTGTATATGTAAAGTACTACTTTTTATAAAACGTTTTAATAGATATTTATATCCAAATTTGCATATACCTGCTATCTTGTGCTTCTTTAATTTGCCTAAGGCCTGGCTTAACAGAAGTCTATTCAAACGTCAGTGTTTTATATTAAAACGATTGTAATAAAATTATTTTGATAACAGTTAAACGAAGTTTTAGCAAACCGAAGTTTAAATGTTTACTGTAAAGTTAACTCTTGATATTTACATATTAAAATCATTAATTAGAAATACTTACTCCCTGAATCACTGAATTTCGTCACACGAGTAGCTGAAAATAAAAATGTATAATTCTCTTGATGGCAGTTTGCATATTTTAATATCTCAGATTTAAATGATAATTGCCCAAATTAGCTGTTTATGTCATACACGTTAATGCCATTTAGATATCTAAATAATACAGTAAATATTATTGGTTTTTGAATGAAATTATATTTAGTCGTTTGCATAAAAGGTTTTTAAGTTAAATCGATACTATACACGCATTAATTTATGAAATATTTATTGATTAAACGATAATATGACTTTTTCCTTGACAAACCATGCTGTTGATACTATCTATAAAAATATGATTCATTCGCATCAATATGCCTAAACGTAAATGAAATTGTATATATAAAAATTCTTAAACATCTTAATCTAAATTAACGTTTATGTAATTATCTAGTTTTAACATCCCTTTAGGTTAGATTGTAAAAAATTATACAAGACGGCAGATTTCTTAAAACAAAGGAAGTCGTAACGAATATGCGACCATCTCTATTAATTGTAGATTTTAAAGTAGGCTGAAAATTTACCAAATTTGTCGCAAATAGTTAAGCTTTAATGCAAGGAATTCGCAAATCAAAACGATCTATACAAATTAAAGCACGATCCGTGAGAATTGACTAACCGAAAACAGATTTAAATTCATTGGTTTAAATTCAAAAAGCAAGCAGCCGTGTTGGACAAACTGACTTCAGGAAAGCTATATAAACCGAAGACAACAGAAAACCAACATCTTTTTCTGATGAACGAGAACTGATACACAGATATCGCCAAGTTACACTGTAAAAATACAGTGATAAGTTCAAACAGTCAAAGGTCTAGTGAACAATTCGTCGTTATAAGCTAAATCAGAGAAGAAATAATACAAGTTGATTGTTACACTCACAGCCGTGAGGGACACATAAATCCCGCTCTAATTTACAAAATAATTATAACAGGACACCGAGTCTTAAACAAAAAGATAAGTGCGGAAATCCGTCACAGGAAAGATGGCCACATTGCAAAATACAGCAAGGTTAGACTTGATTTAAATGAAATTCCCTGTATTCGGGAGTGATATTTTGGCGCGATAAATTAAAAGACAATCAAGCTTAAATTTATAACGTAAATTTCTTTGTATTGCCAGTCGAATAAATTGAATTTATTTTATTTAGGTAAATAAAGGTACACAATTTCTTTACATATTTTCAAATATTCCATTAATATCCAGGTAAAGATAAGAAATACCTTTCTTTAGACAAAACTATTTTAAGCTTGTTTAACATTTAAAATAAAATGATTCTAAACATACATTTTTATTGTCAATATTTCAATTATGTATTTGTAAATTGATGTTATCACAACTATAATTGGTAATATTTTGATTTCATTATTTCAAAACTTTTACATTTAGTCAATTATACCTTTTCTACTTTTATTTATGTATATATGTTTAAATTCTATTCTATTTTAATAAATTGTTATATACTGAAATCACGAAAGCGTGTAAGTAACAGATAACAGGTACACAGCAATAATTGTCTGAAAATTCCCAAACCACAGACGTTGCTACTTAAATAATGAAGTCTGTGTTGCCGATAGCCTCTAACACTAAATAAATAAACCGTGAGATCAACCACCTAATTGATAAAAAAAGATCAATTAGACCGTCTCAGCCGCGAAACAACGAATTTAATTTGGGCCTTTTCTAAAAATGGATTCTATATTGCATTTTCTTATTTGTTTTTAATTTAATAATAAATCCTGATTCATAAATTGGTAACCAAATGCATTATTGGTCAGTTCTCTTATGCATATTTCCATTTTTGTTCGTATTTTATCTATGCTGCATTTCATGGTTTAAAAGATAATTTAAAGTGAAATGCAAGCGCCATAAGTGAATCTTGAACTAAAGGGCGTTGACTAGCAAACAATTGATATTCGGTATTATTTTAATTTTTCTCTATTTACTTAAATCATCTCTGAATTTTAACGTAGTGATTTCGTAATTTGATTTTAATGAATAATAACATCCATATCCCCAAAGCACTAACATACAAAATGTTCCCTATTTACCAACTGTAACACCTCACCATCCTTCTTCGTCCTTTCCTGTCTTTACATACTTACTTTGCTTCTACCAGATTCATACACCGGGTCGCAGGCCGATGTTCGTCTTTCGCTGAGAAAAAATAGAAAAGAAAAATCGGAAATTGAGAGTCGTCCTCTGCTCCAACGTAGACTAGTTCAAAACTAGACACTAAGTCATTTACTAGAGATCATAACTCCTAGAGAGTTTCTGATGTCCCTTGTATGTAAAATGGGCGAAAACATACGTGAATGCCTAAGCTAAAAGGAAAGAAATAGAATTGCTTTTAGATAAGAGTAACAAAAGTATAACCAATGTTAAGCGAATCGGTACTTTACGAACATACTTCGTATCTACAGCATATTATAACGAAAAATAGTGAAACGCAAGTTTGAGTAACGACAAGAGCAAAGTAGTTTATTTCTTTAAGCAACAGAAAATAATGACAGCAAACAAGATAACAGTCATATTAATTTGACAGTCTTCGTCTAATACTTAACTAAGGTAGATAAAATTGAACAAGACAAAAATTTATTAAACATCGTTGAAACTAATACAGTTTACATTCTTGGTAAATTTTTAAAACCCAATTTACCTAAATTTAAAGTATCTTCTAGAATTTATAAACTACGTTTTCGGCAAGGCACTAGCAACGAATGATAGAAATAGAAAACTATTTTTGTTAAATAACCTAAAGAATGAGTGAAACCCGACACAAATGCTAGAAATTAGACCGACCGGCGCACTATGGAAAATCGAGGTCTGTTTCGGATCAAAAATCGATAACTTTTTTATTTCTAATGATAAAGTTGTGAAATTTTGCACAAATGTAAA
>JAHWXV010923485.1:0-11889 GCA_024586415.1 Phrixothrix hirtus | reverse complement strand
AGTCGCAAGCCGGGCGAAGTGCAAACATAGGCCGTAATTTTCTGAATCAAACAAAGAAAATAACGCTCTTTTGCCAAATACGTAAAACTATAAAAATCACGAGATTTGTTTGACGTGCATTTTGATTTAAACAATTTTGAACCGATTGATAACAAAAAGGGTTAATAGTTCTGTAATTTACTGCATTGTTGTAAAACACTGCGCTTTATTCCTTTCCGTTCTGAAAAGTCCAGTCATAACTTGGATTCTTTTAGAAATACATATTGACCAGCTACCCCCTAGGTCGGCTAGTCGCTTCTTTCTTTGCCTAAAACAACCACCGAGTAAGGAACAATTAAAACTTCACCAAAGCTCATTTACCTAATGCTTGTATGAAATAGAAATCATGTAAAAATTAACTTTTGAATTATGATCATCACATTCATATACCTTAAAAATTAACATGTAAAGAGCTACTTGATAAGCATATTGGTTATTTTTTTTAAACGAATTTCAATTCAATTTTGTAACACTTGGGGACACATATTTAACTAACTTAATCACCTTGTAATTTTTAATTAATGCGCCATCTACACTCGCTACTACATAAGTATGGTTTTTATTACCCACAAGTCTGAAATTAACTAACACTTCCTTGTCATTTCCACATACATATTTGTATTTTATTCTTCACAAACTTGTATAAGATCACCACTAAATATTTTAAATGTTTCCATGTATTTCTTCATATTTTTTTGTATATGTTAACCTGGTTTTTAAATATATTAATTTCCGTGCCGTCATAAATAAATTCTTCATAACCTCCTACATAATACAACGATAACCTGTAAATCTGCCATAAAATTATTGAAGTTGACAGCAGTTTCATGCTCAGGTCGCCAATCGCCTAGCAATAAATCTATAAATCCCTATATTATAGCCCGGGGCTGGAGAGGGGTAGAGCGTTCTTCATCTTTCACAATCTATCTCTATTCCACAATTTCGCAGGAGAACGCTATTGGTAAATTTATTATGATTGTGGTAGAATCAAATATAAATCATGAAACATTAAGTTGAAGTACTTCTCCGCAATCTAATAATCGTCCAAACGAATTTGTTATATTAAATTGATTAACAGTATAATTAAACTTTTGACGATACTACAATTCAGCAATAGCAATTTGAAAAAATGACCGAAATTGCTAATAATTTGTCTAGCACAGATAAAATAGACTTTACCGATATTTTTATGAATAATTATAACTATTCTTTAACAAAAAGCTGTCGAACATGCTCTTCGATAATAAAGGATATTATCTATATAGATCCTGAACAGAATGCAAAGGAAATATTACTCTGTGATAAATTGTATTTGTGTTATCCTGAATTGGTAAGTCTATAATTTATTCCTATTACATATTTTAACTGTCTTATTAATAGGATTTACGCCCTAAGTTAAAGATAATTTTATGTTTAAATTGTTCCAAGATTATTACTATTATATCTGAATTTATTTGTAAATACTACAACTGTAAAAGATTACTTCATTCACATTTATTTGACAATTTCGGAAGCATTGTTAAAGATAGAATTAAAACAGAAGAAGTTGATTTAGATGACACAGAAAGCTGTTTGAATGTGCGGGAACAGATCCATAGTATCAAAAACACACAGAAATATTTACAAGGCAACATGAAAACTACTGTATGTACTACGGAAAGGTCATTAAAACATTCTCAATGTAATGATGGTATTTATAAAAACCTTTCAAATGACAATTTATCTATACACATTGAAGAAAGACTGTTCAAATGTCCTCATTGTGAATCTGGTAGTACTCATAAAAATTTCTTAGTAAGACATTTTTATACTCGTACTGAAGGTAAACCCTTTAAATGTTTTCATTGTGATTATAGTTGTGCTGAAAAAAGCTATTTAAAAAGTCATTTTCATATTCATACTGGATATAAACCTTTTAAATGTTCTGAATGTGCTTATAGCACTGCATATAAAGCTAATTTGATAAGTCATTTTCATAGTCATACCAGTGATAGACCTTTTAAATGTTCCCAATGTAATTATGATACTGCTCATAAAGCTAACTTGGTAAGTCATTTTCATACTCATTCTGGAAATAAACCCTTTAAATGTCCTCTATGTGATTATAGTTGTTCTGAAAAAAAACATTTAAAAAACCATTCTTATGTTCATACTGGAAATAAACCTTTTAAATGTTCTCAATGTGATTATAGTTGCACTCAAAAAAGCCATTTAAAAGAACATTTTCGTATTCATACTGGGTATAAACCTTTTAAGTGTTCTGAATGTCCTTATAGTACTGCTTATAAAACTAGTTTGGTAAATCATTTGCATAATCACACTGGAGATAGACTTTTTAAATGTTCACAATGTAATTATAGTACTGCCTATAAAAGTAGTTTGATAAGTCATTTCTATACTCATTCTGGAAATAAACCCTTTAAATGTTCTCAATGTGATTATAGTTTCACTCAAAAAAGCCATTTAAGAAAACATTTTCAAATTCATACTGAATATAAACCTTTTAAATGTTCTAAATGTGCTTATAGTACTGGATATAAATTTAATTTGATAAGTCATTTTCATAGTCATACTGGAATTAAACCCTTTAAATGTTCCCAATGTGATTATAGTTGCGCTAAAAAAAGCAATTTAAAGCAGCATCTTTCTATACATACTGTAAATAAACCCTTTAAATGTGCTCAATGTGATTATAGTTGCACTCAAAAAAGCTATTTAAAAAGTCATTTTCGTATTCATACTGAATATAAACCTTTTAAATGTTCTGAATGTGCTTATAATACTGCTCGTAAAACTACATTGATAAGGCATGTTCGTACTCATTCTGGAAACAAACCCTTTAAATGTTCCCAATGTGAATATAGTTGCACCGAAAAAAGTCAGTTAAATAATCATTTTTATTCTCATACGGGATATAAACCCTTTAAATGTTCTGTTTGTGATTATAGTTGCACTCTAAAAACTAATTTAAATCGTCATTTTCGTATTCATTCTGCAAATAAACTATTTAAAAGTTCTTAACGTAAATATAGGCACAATGAAAATTATCATTTAAATAATCATTTTTCTAGTCATGCTCGAGCTAAACCTTTTAGATGTTCATAATGTGTGTATACTCGTAGTACTGCTTGTAAAAATGGTTCAATAGGTCACTTTCACTTAATATGCTTATAATACTGCTCAAAAACAAGGTTTGACAAACAAATTTCACACTCATACTGGAGAGACATTTTAAATGTTTCACGGTAATTATTGTCTACTCATAAAAGTAGATTCAAAAGCCCTTTTATTACTCATGCTAGATGTAAACTCAATGTGAATATCGTAGCACTCAAAAAAGTCATTTAAATCGTCATTTTTGTACTTATAATAGATAAAAACCTTTTAAATGTTTTTAATGTGATTATACTTAATAGTGCTCATAGAATATACTTAGAAGGAAATTTTTTATACTTATACATGACATGAAAAACCTTGTAAGTAAGTACTGGTTTTATAGTCTAGATCAAAGACTTACCTTACCTGGAATAGTCTGGGAATTTTTTAAGTATATCAAACATTGGGAAATTTAATAAAAATCTTTAATAGTTAGGGAATTTTTAAGGATGCCTGCAGTTGTACAATTATGTGCCTAATTTTTAAAATGGTTATAAGTCCCATTCAAATTTACTCTTGACTTTATGATACAAAACTTGATTAAGCATTAGAAAAAAAAATGCAATCCTAATTCAGCTGCACTTGCTACCATTGAATTTATGCCAGTACTCGTGCTTGCGAATTTCTCTCACTGATGAGTGTTATTTTGCAGATAACTCACATTTTGACATAAAAAAGTGGATTTATCAACTGATTGTGATATTTAAAGGTTATAAAAACATTAATAAACAATTGAATTAACAGTTACAGTGAGTGCGGAAAGTGATAATACACCTGATAGTTTTAGCAAAAATTCTCATAATTTTGATTATAATTTACTTTTGATAAAAAGAAATAAAATAAAAAGTGCAATCCTTATACTTAAAATCCTCAAACAGGGATTCCTCAGCAGGTATGTAGAATTTTGAAATTCATATAGATTACATCAAGTTGTTCAAAAGCAGCCATGAAAAAGCATACACAAATCAAAGAAAAGTTTTTCAATATGAATTCGAAACGTAAGCAAACAAATGAAACCGAAAGACGAATTATAATTCGTCTTCATAATCAGTGTAAATCATTAAACAAAATTGGAAAAATTAATCGAAAGCCACATTCAACAATTCAATATGTGATAGAATGATTTGGTAATTCACATTCATTTAAAAATACATCCAGAAGGGGCATCTATCAAAATTAAGTAAACATGCAAACCGTTACCTTTTAGGCAAAATAAAGAAAAACTCCAAATTAAACATACTAAAACAAGTGAAGGAATTAAAAAGGAGTTTAATTTAGATGTTAGACATTCTACAGTTAGGGATTATTTGCGAAATGAAGGATATCATGACCGAGTAGCCCGTCGAATGTACTGTGACAATGCACAAAGTAGAAGTCCTTGATTTGATTTTGTTAAAGAGTACATATCAGCATCTTAAGAATGCTGAAATCGCATTATATTTATTGATGGAAGTACATATAAGATAGTTCATTCAGATTATGGACAAATGGTTTGGCAAAAGAAGAATGCGGAGTTGTACAAAGAAAATTTATGTCCATCTGTAAAGAATAGCAGAGGATCAGTTTTTATGTGGGGCTGTATGAGCGCTTATGGTGTAGAAAAATTACATATCATTGATGGCATTATGGACTACAAAGTTTATATTAATATTTAAAAAACTAATTTACATACCAGTGCTGAGTCAATAAATTTAAAAGACAATTTCATGTTTATGCAAGATAATGCCCCAAGCATACTGCATGGAAACAAAAATTTGACTAGTCTATAATCACCTCAACGTCTTCATATTCCTCCGCAATCACTGGATGTTAATCTTATCAAACATTTATGGGATATCTTGGATGAAAAAAATACAAAAGCGGTCAGTTTCTAACAAAAACGATTTAAATAGAGTTCTTTTGGAAGAATAGCAAAATATACATTCTTCAGTCACAAACAAGTTGGAACAATCTACACCTAGAAGATTGCAAGCTATTATTAAAGCAAAAAGATATAAACAAAATATTAATTTTGGATTTTTTGAGTTAAGTTTATTATGTTTAGATTAGTGTATCAAGACTTTCCGCTCGTCACAATATATGATCATTTAAGTATTTTTATTTTTTATTATAGATATTCACCATGTGTCCCTTTTATGTTCTTTAAGATTTTAGATATAAGAAATGCACTTTTTATTTTATTTCTTTTTATAATAAAAAATAAATCATATGATTAAAATTAGAGAATTTTTACTTAAATTATTAGATGTATCATCACTTTCCGCATTCACTGTGGGGTTCTTAGAAAAATGATATGTAAGTAAAAAGTTACAAAATTAAGATTTATTTAAATATTTAAATAATTATGCATAAAATGTTAAAATTCTCATCTATATTATTGTAGTAAGTGTTGTAGATAAAAAAAGGGTGGTGGATTTAAATTAATTTTCAGACAAGTCCTAAGGCAAAATTAATAAATAACATTTAGGGATAAAACTACCACTTACAGTAAATACGAGATTTATACATTAAAAAACACAAATAAGGGAAAGCAAAGTTCGCTTGTAATAAAGAACAAAGAAATGTTAAAAAACAAATAAAGGAGCATTGTAATGAGTCAAGATTTGAGTTTTTATTATATTAATTCATAAATTAAGATAACCAGTAAAATACCAGTTCATAAATTTTATTTCGTTTATGTACATTTGAAAATAATTTGTATGCAAACAGAATCAGTTTAAATAGAAACAATTTGTTAAAAGGATGGTAGTTGAAAAATAGGTTGGCATTTAAGTTGGCAGTGGTAAATATGAAACTTGCTAAAAATAAATAGTAGTGGGATAAGTTTCTGGTAGAACGACAAGAAGATGACATACAAGTAGACTGGTGGGAGATCAACTTTGCAGGCGTATAGAGCCATGTTGAATTTGTGCAATCAAATTGTTTAAAAAGGTATAAGTGTGCCTTTATTATTGAAACCAATATTATTGAATGCGTATAAATAGTGAAATTACACTTCACCAGTAGTGAAGAAAAAATCCTATAAATTTAGGAAATCCGATAATAACCTTGTATTGGCGAATGCTGATGCCATTGTATAAAATTGAACAACGAATCTTTTTGGTGGTAAAACCGAAGAGAAATAAATGGAAATCTGTACACTGATTATCCACTAGTAACGAAATCTACAAAAGTACCGATAACAAAAAAGTTACCAGAAACAAAAGAATTACTTGTACAGGTAAAATACGTTATTAAAATTTCATTGTAGAATTGTTCTAAAGCCAATTAAAATTAACAAATTCTACAAGCCAAAATAAAATTCTGGAGGTACCCGAACTTGAAAGCGGTGACGCAAGTATTCGAAGCATAACGGGAAATCCCCAATAAAACAATCCAGTGATGTGTCATGAACTTAACTAAGAAGCGTGAGTTAATTAAAAAGTTATTTTATGGAACATTATTTTAATTTTGATTAGCTTTTAATCTCCGAAAACAACCCACTTTAATTTATATTATTTTATATACCGAGTTAGTCAAAGAGAAAAGTGGAATTTTTTCGGAAATCACTTTGTACTTTGGTGATCATATCAGCAACTATACCTTGTTACTAGAATATCTCTTGTTGCAGATTTTTGCATTTATTGATATATCCATTTGCTTTTATTTAATATGAGTTGCCATATGAATTTTGATCATATGTTTAACCGCTGATTCTTATATCAGTGCAATCTATAAAGGGCCCTTAGTTATTTGAAGTAATAGTTATAAAATTGAGAATTATTCTGATTTATAATGAAAGTACTTATATTTGTAATAAATTGAATTATTTTGCTAAATAATTTTTTCTTTGAGTCAATTAAGTGTATAAAATATTAACATTCAAAATTTAGGTATTGACTTTTGAATTAAATACAATGATTTATATAAATTCTGGAAGATTGGTGGTTGTACCCTGTAGAAACGGAATTATCTCGTAGCATGCCGGAGCAAAGAACCCAAAAGTAAATGGTAAAGTATTTTCTTATGTATAAACATTACAATTTGGCACATCAACATGGAGCTTTAAAATCACAAAATATTACAGTTGTCGAACCAACATAAACCCTGTAAGTTTGTAAAAAACAAGACCGCCACAGCATAAAATGATTTAAATGCAACCTCAAAATAACTTAAATAAAATTTTAAAATAAAAAGATCAGCATTCAGCAATAGAAAATAAATTAAATTACGCCGACATGTGGGGTTGGTTTTGGAGGAGATTAGTAATATTGATTGAAAAATTTATATCAAAATTAATATGTGAAAAAATTGTGCCATAAAAAGAAATAAAATGGGGCTGAATTACTATTGAGAAAGAAAGATTTAATAATCCGGGAGAAGTAAAAGTTGGAGCATTCAGTAAAGGCTCAAGTTGTGTATTACAATAAAAAATTTATACAATAAACAGAAATTGAAAACTAACGGAATAAAAACTAACAGGAAATCAAACACAATTATGAATATGGAATTAAATGGAATAACTGGAGGATAACGAGCAGTGAAAGCAGTGAAATGAAACTGATAAACAGTGAACATTTATTTATTTTGTTGTAATATGAATTAATCAGGACTGGATTCAAATTATTTCTAATTTATTTCCAATTTAGAACTATAAATAGTGTTTTGAAATTTGAAATCCTTCAGCATGGCATGTTGTAAGTGCAACCTCGAACTTTCTCCTGATGAACTTAACAAAAAGATACATTGCGATGAATGCACTAAGAAATTTTGCCAAAATTGCTCTGGCCTCTGTAGTACTGAAGTTAGAGTTATGCAATTGGTGAATAAACAAACCCTACACTTTGTTTGCCTAGACTGCAAGGCGATAAAGAATCCTAAAAAAATAAGTACACCAAGAATAATTACAATAACACATATAGATAATACACTCTCTAATTTTGAAACTATACTAAAACAACATCTGGCTGCACAAACTGACAAAATTAAGAAATAACTATTCTGAGTGAAAGTAACATACAACTTATTAATCCACTTACAGTTAACTTTCCTGTTGGTTACGTTTTAATAAATAACACTAAGGCTAAAGTTTTCTCTAGTCAATAACTAGAAGGTAACAATACTGATAAAGCACAATTACAAACATCAAAAGCACTTCAAAGAAAACCCAGTACAGTCTCTAAAGAAGAAAAAGGACCAAAAATAAATGACAATAGAAAACAAGAAACCTCAGATGCCTCAATAAATCCTGAAGTAGAATGGAAAGAAGTAGAAAGGACAAGACAAAAACTTAAAATAGGTACAAGATCTCCTGACAAAAGTAACAATGGCAAGTTTGAAGGCACTGAAAATAAAAAGAGAAAAATATGGATGTACATATCCCATGTTAAAAAAGATGTACTACCTGAATATGTCCAAAAATATATTACCAATAAAACTGGAAGTGTTATAAAGAATGTCATTGTGAAAAATTTGGATATCAATCAAAGTAAGGATGTTAATTGTTTTATGGTAGGTGTCTTCCCTTCACTACACGACATGGTTTATGAATGTACCTTTTGGCCAAAGGGAGTTGCTTTTGAAAGATTTGATTTTAGAAGAGGCCACAGATTTCTAGATGGCCCTAAATTAAAAGTCCAAAAAATGTCTGGAACTCACTTAGAAACCTGGAACCAAAATGAAAATCGAGTAAGGAACACAGAATCTACAAATCACTCCCAAATTCAGGCAAAACAGTAACTGAGCCACCTGTATTTTTTCCACAAAATCTATGATAACCCTGATGCATCAAAACCTGTGTTCAATGCAGAACAAAATTGAAAACCTTGAAGTTTTACTATATGAATTATCGCCAGAATTTCTCTTATTATCAGAGCACTGGCAGACATCTAGTCAATTGCAGTGGTCAACACTAGACAGCTACATATTGAAATCTTCATTTTGTTTGCTGAGAAAAAACATGGAGTTGTCGTTTTATATACTAAAGTTGGAATTGTGTCAAACCCTCTAGACTTATCAAAGTTTTGTGTTCCCTATCAATTTGAATGTTGTGGCATAAAACTAAAGGACAACAACTTGCTTATACTGACTATGTATCATCCTTCATCAAACAGTCCAACAAACAATTTTGAATACATCTCAAGTTTTGGTCCCTTGTTGAACTCACTTGACTTCATCAATTATGATATTATAATTGGAGGGGATTTTAATATTGACATTTTGATCAACTGCCCTTCTAAAAGTAGGTCTACAGATTTATTGGATTGCCATGGATTAAAAATAACTATTACTACACCTACAAGAATTACATCGCATTCTTCTACGTGTCTTGATAATTTTATAATTAAGAAAAATATTTCTCAGTATACTACAAATGTACTAAAATCCCATCTCTGACCATTCTGCTCAATTATTGACGATTGAAATCAAAACCTTTCAATAAATCTCCACAATACATATTTAAATGTATCTTTTCAGATCAAAATGTTAATGATTTTCATCTTGTGAAAAATGGGAAGATGTTTATAAGGAGATATGTCCAAATAAAGGCTTTCAAGTCTTTTTAGACACCTTCTTATATCACTTTAATATAAATTTTCCAATAAAAAAGTGTAAAACATTACAGAATAAAAAACCTAAAAATAATTATATTTGCCCTGAAGTCATGAAAATAAAAAATTTGCTCTCTATTTTATCTGATCTTCAAAAAAAATATATTCAGATTTTAGAGAAACATATCGTACAATTGACAGGTATTATAAATCTCTTTTGCAAAAGTTCAAAAAAGTTACCATGATAAAGAAACCTTGTCATCTAATAAGAAAACAAAAAAGATGTGGAATATAATAAACAACAAAATGGGAAAAGCATGTTCTTTTTCTGAAAGCGTCCTGAGAGGATCGAACATCCAAAATCTTCATCCGTTTGATTGTGCTGAGAGACTTAATACCTACTTTTCTAAGGCAGGGTTAGATTTAGCAAATAGATTTAGTTGTATTATTAACTATAAATATATTACATCCAGTGTTACCAGTGAATGTGATTCCTTCTTCTTATTACCAGTCACAGAACACGATGTTTCTCATGCAATTGAAACATTAAAATCTTCTAATTCCAGTGGTTTTGGTAAGATATCTAACATACTTTTAAAAAAATGTAAAAATTACATCCTCGATCCCCTATCATATTTACTTAATACTTTAAAATGAGGATTTTTCCAGATATTTTAAAACAAGCTTTAATATTACCCTTACAAAAAAAGAGCAACTTATGTGATGAAACAAATTTTAGACCTATTAGTATACTGTCTTCTTTCTCCAAACTGTATGAACTGTTGACTTATAATAGCCTAAATAATTACTTATTGAAAATAAGTATTATTATTATTACACATCATGGTTTCAACAAAGGAAAAAGTTTAGATACTGCACTTTTTTCATTCATTAGTGGGATAGTGGATGCAATTGATAATTGATCATTGGCAGTGGGTTTATATATTGATTTGACCAAAGCCTTCGATTGTGACAACCATGACATACTGCTGGAAAAACTGTACAGATACGGTATCAGGGTGTTGCTCACAATTGGTTTAAGTCAAATTTAATAGGTAAAAGTCAAAAAGTATCTCTAATTTCATCAAATCAAAAAAAATTTTCCACATCCACAACTATCCCAGTAGGAGTTCCACAAGGTTCGGTGCTTGTACCATTATTATTTATATTATATGTAAATGACCTAGTCAATATGTTGACCACAAAATCCAGTATCTTGGTCTCTTATGCAGATGATACAAACATATTAATTAAACTAGCCGATATCTCATAGCTGGAAAGCACTATTAATCAAATATATAATAAAATAGATATATGGATGTATAAAAATAAACTTTCTATTAATCCATTCAAAATAAGCTGTATGGCCTTCAGATCTTTTAGGTCTAATGCAGTTATAAACAGCAATGCCACTATACAAAATAGATTAATTGAAATTGTGCCACATGCTAAATTCTTAGGAATGTATGTAGATCACAACTTAAACTGGAATGAGCACACTGCTCAACTAAGTAAAAGATTGACTTCAGTTTGCTATGGCTTACGTCAAATATCTAGGCAGTGCAGCAGTTATATTGTCTTAACTCTTTATTTTGCTAGTTTTCATAGTATTCTGAGATATGGCATAATCCACTGGGGATTAAGCAGGGACCTTAATAGAATACTCATTATCCAAAAATATACAATAAGAATTATGAAGAACTTAAAATTTGGCGAATCATGCAAACAGGCTATCAGTAACCTATACATTCTAACAATCCCTGGTCTTTATATATTTGAAATTGTTTGTTTTGTCAAAAAAGGCCTAGAAATCTTTCAAAGAAACAATAAAGATCATAATTATGAAACAAGAAACAAAAATCTCCTACTTCCTGATAAACATGCCACTACTCTATACCAAAAAATTGTTTCTTTAATGGATATTACTTGTGCAATCTCCTACGAAATGACATAAAAAAAGCAAAACAATAAAACAATTAAAAATAAAGCAAAACATCATATCATAACTATAGCTCCCTACAATATTGATGAGTACATAATGTATCATTTTTAAGTATGTGTTTATGTCAGTTTAATTTGAATACTTATTTTATAACTTATTTATATATAATTCTAAGCTGACTTATTTTCTATGTATGTATTTCATTTCATATGGAAATAAATT
>JAHWXV010923460.1:0-23789 GCA_024586415.1 Phrixothrix hirtus | reverse complement strand
TGTATATATATATATATATATATATATATATATATATATATATATATATATATATATATATATATAAACAGGATATCTCTAAAACGATAAGTGGTAGATAGACAAAATACTATATTTAAGTTTGTAGCCATAGAGGCGCGTAACTGCAATAATTTAATTAAAATTGAATACTTGTTATTTTATAGTTTTTTGCAATTTTCTAATTTTCTAGAAATATTTTTTTAAACTTACTATATTTCTAAGCCATTTAATACTTCCAGGTGGTTTCGAAGAAAATCTTTTGTGAATAGAATAAGCATTACCTCTAAATAAAATAACTAAGAAACTAAATGAAAATTTATGTTTGAGGTCATAACTATATTTGTATGTAAAATCAAAAATTTGCTTTAAATCCAATAATTAGAAATGCCGCTTTATGTCTATCATTTTTAGATTTTTCCAAATTTTTAGCTTTTCGTGATTTTCTTGAAATCGAATCAAGCAGTTTTTTTAACTTATTATAATTTTCTGTTACTTAATTCTAGTTTATATGAATTAGGCGGTTTCTCTAATCAATTTATGAAAATCGAAAATGGGAACTACTTAATGTATTAATTATGAAGAACATATCTCAAAAATTAAACATTATATAAGAATAACAAATTACATTTGAGTTCTCTATCCTCTGCACATAAGACGGCAAGAATTTAGCTAAAATCGAATGATCAGAAATACTATTTTATTCTTGCTATTTTAAGTTGCTTGCGATTCTTCTCGAAAACAGCTTTAACAATTTTTTTAAAACTTATAACGAATATTTGATGCAAGTTTACCTAAACTGTTCGTTTTCCCTGAGAAATTTATTGAAGCGAGTTAATGAGGAAAATCTCTGGAGTTAAGCAGCGTTTTCCGTATACAATAATTTGAATGGGTGACCGTTACAATTATCGTTCGCAAAATAAACGTAAATAATATTTTATTCATTTGTGGACATTATTTGCATATCTATAATACGTAGAGAAAGTCATGCGTTGTCTCACACCAGATTTTTGTAAATATCTTATCAACATTCACTAATTCATTATAATGGAATTTTTTATGTTAGAAGTATGTAATAGGTGTATTCTAAACAAGTCGAACTTATAGCTACAATTTTTTGCCTTTATCTGATTCTCTTTAAATAAAAATTTAATGGAGTAGAATATTTTAACTGCGAAATATACGAGCACTACCTACACCAACATGAATAAGGGCGACGACTCTAACATGCATGAAGTATCATAAATATCTCATCCTAAAGATAACAAAAAGTTTTTCTAAGGAGCTGTCAAGTATATCAAAGAACAGTTTGTAAATAAGTGGGCGATACGGTATAACGATTGTGGAATAGTTAAAACTCTTCAGGACGCAGTAAAGCTTGAACTTTGATGTCGTAAGGCATTATCCGTGCAAAACAGAAACTAGCAAAGTAGCGACAATTGGTTCGTTAAATAATTACCAATTGCAAGTTTTCAAAAGTCTGCATAGTACAATATGCGAAAAAAATGTATTTAGTAAAACTACATTGAAAAATAGCACAACTGGATCGGGTCGAGTATTTAATCTAACTACAGAGTTATTGTACTTTCTGAATAGCATTTTTCGAGCAATCGTACCTATGAAACGCGCTTGGTCTCTACACAATCGTTGATTCTAGACAAGTTTTATTAAGAATTCAGCGAAGCTTTATGTTTGGACTTGTTTTAATATTCGAGCGTTTGGAGCTTTGGCCCTAATAATATGAACATAGGTATAATGTATATCAAAATGATGCTAAGAAATAATCAACGTTAGTAAAGACTAAATATCTACTGAGTAATTGCATAATGGAACATAAAGGCACTTACTGTATATATATATACACTTCTTTAATTATAATGATTTTTAAGGAAATATTTTAAAATATCACATCACCATTTTTCTTTTGAGTGAATATTGAGGCTCTGAATTGATTTCTTAGCCCTTTGTTGCATAACTAATTTACAAGGAACTAAAATTGACGGTCAGTTATCGAATATGCATCACTGTAGCGAATTTTTAAAAAAGTTGCTATATTAGATTAGCATGAAGTGTTGGAAGCTGTGTAATGTGTAAATATTTGATTTTACTGATATTTAAATTTTTTAACATCACTTGTAAATCTAAAATTAATTTGTGAGTGTTACACACCGTAACAGCAAAAAAATAATTAATGTAATAACTGGTCATATAGTTTAATAGTGAAATTACGGATAACTGATTTTTTTTCTTAACGCATTTTATGTATTTCCTAGATAATTAAGATTTTAGCAATAAATGCATTTGTTTTCACTTATTTCAATAGGCCATATTTTGCTATTGCCCTTTTTCTAGCAGTAATCGATATTCAAACATTTCCGAGCATCTCCAATAAAGAAAAAGGTCTCTCGATCATCAACAAACAGATACATATGCAAGTACAATCCGACCTACTCATTTGTTTGTGTATAATTACAGTAAGATATTTATGTTGTACCATTTATCTGTAATGATTTCCATTTACTATTTTTAAATTCTTATTCGTACGGTAAATACTTATTAAATTCTTGTTATATTTTACCAAAATTTTTTTTAAAGTAGGTACAGGCAATCCTTATTAAAAATAACCAGAAAAGTTATGGTTCTATCATCTCATCTTGTTTATTTATTATGAATCTGATACATTTTACACATACCAGGCGTCTTAGAATCACAATACCTGTAGCTATCTTCTTTCAGATGGAAAATAAAGTTGTTTCACATAATCATTGCATAATAGTTAAACGTTGCTAAATCGACTGTATGTGATGTTTGGATCTGGATTAAGGAATGGTTGTCAATATATTGAATTAGAAGAACTAAATAACAATTAAGATATTTAAAGTAAATCTCAAATTTTTCATTCGAAATATGTCGAAAAAGTTATAATTCTAAGTTTAAAATTTATGGAAAGGACCGGATTTAAGGTATTAACCGCACAGGATGTTCTTAACCATAATGATAAATAAAACGTTGCCGTTAAAACCCAAGTTTGTAAACTTTATGAAAATAGCGCATTATGCGATTTATGCGGTAGGATTATCCATGCGGAAAATCTCTAGAAGATTGCAACAGAGTATTATGAATGTTTCAAGCTTTGTCGAATGAAGATTTTCAGACGGGTAAACGGGGAAGTAGTAGACCTCGAAGTACTCAGGAGCGTGAAGATCGAAGACTGTGACTGTTAGCGGCAAGACAACCTTTTGCAACGTTGCAGTAGATTGAATGTCCCTTTTAGACCAAAGAGTATCTTTCCATACCATTCGTTGGTAATTCATTCCTTTGGATTGGGTCTCATCATCCGTTACGTGGGCTCCCTTTGATACGTCAGCATCGGATCAATATGTTACAGTGGTGCGTGTTAAGAGAGAAAGATGGATGGAACCAGGTCGTTTTTACCGATAAATCTCGCTTATGTTTGTGGTGATCTGAGGGTCGGTTACGGGTTAAAAGGCATAGGGGAGAACGAAAAAGATTACAGTTTTTCAAAAGACATCATCTTGACTTAACTCCAGGCATCATGATTTGGGATGCTATACACCATGGAAGTCGTTCATACAGGGTACTTTAAACGCGCGTAGATACGTGACTGAAATTTTGAAACCTTTATTTCTACTCTATCATATTGCGACAGGATAACGCCAGACCTCACAATGCAGTAGTTAGTCGAAGACTCTTGGAAGAGGATCGCATGAATGTTATGTCCTGGCTCGCAAGGTGTTCTGAATTATCGTATATTGAATATGTGTGGTATATAATAAGCAGAATAATTCAAAATTTAGCTAACCCTTCTGTTTCGTTGGTTGAATTTAGGCAGCAAGTTGAAGCAGCATGGAATGAGATTCCCTTAATTGAGAGCATGCCACGTCGACTATATGGGTTTATTGATGTCCGAGGTGGTACTACTTATTATTAATTCTGTTATTTTCATTGGTACTAAATAAATAAATTTCAATTTTATATTTTAATCGTTTGAGTTCCCTTAACATTTTTAGAAAGTTTCAACTTTGGTATATCGTTTTACATTGGTGTTTCGTTTTTTTTGTTATTCTGTGTAACTTGAAATTTAATAAAAGTATCAATAATTGTTATTTTCATTTGCTTCGAAAATAACATTTGGGCAGCTTTTCCAATTATACCAGTATTACACTATGTAATGTTTTTATAATATGTGAAATATCTTTCGTAACATTTGATTTGAAATACTGTAGTTCCTGTAATTCATCTTTTTTTAAACAAGTTTTATGGAGTTTTCTCTTCAAGTCACTTTATAATTATTCCTGCACAAGTTGTTTGTTAGCTTTACATACACGGTTTATTTCTTAATCGTAACTGCGAATATGGCTGACAAGGAAATCTGTGCGTCACTGTTCAAGGTCTTCATAAAATAATTGCAGAGTTTTATATTTGGAAAGAAGAACAAATATAATAAATGGTTTGGTTTTATTAAAAGTTTCAATACGTGCTTCATTTATACCACGAAGCGCATTTCTTGTACTTGTTTGAAATTTTGTATTTTCTTAGAGTAGGCAGTGTTCTTGTAATACACCTAAAAGAAGAATTCTAATGGTGTGATATTCGAACTTCTTGCAGGCTACACTATTAACGCAGTTCTACAAATCAATCATTCCGGAAAATTTGTATTCAAAACTTCATAAACAAAACCGCTGGAAAATTGTTTCTTTTTCAATATCAGCGATTTTTGGGAACAGGAAACTTATAAACTAATTCTAATAGAGAATCCCATTTATTACTTTTTCGGTGATAAAGGCTGAAGCAAAAATAAAGTTACACATAAAACCACACAATCTATTAAAGTATGTACCCTGAACGTATTCATAACTAAGATGAAGGTTTTGGGCGTTCCATATCCTGTAGTGATCACGATTAGTATACGGAAAGTCGCCTCATGTGTAAATAAAACCCTTTTTAAAATGTGCATCAACCTTGGAACATTATAGAGAGCAAGTTGAATCTGTTTCGTTTATTAATCAGTTTAATATTATTCAGTATCTAGATCGTATAATTATGAAGTAAGTTTTTATGAAGTACCTTATGGATCATAAATTTTAGTATGCTGAACTCCGACTATGACGCCGGAACCATAATCGGATATTATTTTAAGCGGTGGCTCTTTTCCATATTCACGTCAAAACTAGTGCTACACAGCAATAATTGACTTAAATTCCGCAAAGCATAATACATATCAGTCAGTAATACTACTCGTATTATCTATAAATTCTCTAGCAGTGGTGTTGTGTAGTGTTCATACATTAACTTTAACACAATACACAATAGGTGCACGGTTTACCTACACCATTATTTTATAGAAGCCCTGTACTTACCTTCAGGAACACTAAATTATTCTCTGTGTTCTCTTTTAATCCTAAAGAAAACTAGGTATATTATAAACCAAGTCGATGTCGGCATTCTTTCGCTAGTACTAATTTTAGCTGCTTTAAACATCAATTTCTTTTTTCTACATTCTTTAGAACATAAATATCTTATATGGTCTCGCAATATTGGGTATTCATATAATCGAGGACAAAATTACCAATTTAAGGCTATTTATCTTTTTCAAAAACGTTTTTATTTCGGAAATATTAAAAATCAAAGTAAACCAGTAAAAAATGCACATCCTCTCTTGACCAGTAATACCGACAACCTTTTAGATTTCATTATTGTGCAGTTTTTCAAAATATTAAACACTTTGAGCTGTATAAGTAGTGTATGAAGGATTTTTCAGCATTTTAAACATTTACTTTAAATGAAAAGCAAGATTCTAACCTATTTGAATTTATTACACATACTGTAGTTTAAATTACATTACATTAGTAGATAATACAAATTTTGAACGCATTTATATTTAAAACATATGTTACGTTAACAAGTTTTTTACGCCAATGCACAATTTTATTTAAATTAGTTTTAAATAAAAATTAAGCCATATTGTGGAAGGTAAAACACCTATATATTTATTAGTAAGTAAATTACAGTGTATAATTCAATACGCTATTTGTTATGCTGGGAATCACATTCGACATTTTTTTTAAACCTCTGAAACAGATTATGTGGCAATGTCAGTGGTTCAGAAAATGGTAAAGTATCAACAATTTTGAAAAAATGGACTCATGGAATGTAATAATCACAAAAATGCGATTTTCTTAATTTTATTATCGAAAGCTATATCAAAACAAACCTGTATATTTTAATAGCGAAATAATCCTTGAAACACATTTGATTAGTTTAATTTTTTCAATTGCTTATTTGATGTTATGAGGGTTTATGTTTTAGTAAGCGTGCATTGATTCTAATGCATTATATAACATCATTATTTATTTAATTTTTTTTATACTATGGAAACCTTATACAACGCATTTGATAATATATTATTGGGTTAATGAGTGTAAGGAAATATTACAACAAATGTATTTTAAAATATATTCGAAGCTTTGAAGTAAGTAATTTCTTCACACAAAAAATTATAATGGTTATTTTAACCTTAACAAACTTCAATTACAGAGTATGAAGCTTTATGAAATTACATTTTAGAACAGTTCCTCTGAAATGTCAAGTTTTTGAATGCTTTTAATGTCTTTAAAAGAAGTTGATTTAAGTTCCATCATGAGGAATAAAAGATGTAGGTATAAGTGTTGTCTTGCGTTTTTGAACAAATTTCGATTTAAATACTATAATAATATATCGTTAGTCCTGATTTAACAGGAATGTATGCTGTTTAAATTAAAAAAGGCCGGATTAATCAAATCTATCTTTAAGCAGCCGGGTTCGTTATAAGTAATCGGCTTATCTCAAATTTACTGTTTTTACATACACATCTGTATGTATTTTAAATGCAGTATAACACTGTTATAGCGTACCCATTATATAACTAACGGTCGCCTATAACGAATAAAAGTTCAAGTCCCGAACTAATTTACATTTATTAACATACATTTTACTATTGCGTTTAACGAACGCTCTGAAATAACGAACACTTTAATTATTGTAAATCAGTTTTACGACTTTTATACCGAACTTAATTTTGAGAAGATAAATAAATTTATTTTATTTGCATTAGATAAACGTAGGTAGATACTGATAAGAAAGTTTTGAAATATGCGTCAAGAATTCCGTCAAATATGTAAACTTATCCCTCATTTGTGAAATACGGCGCGGAGCACCATAATTTTTAAATATACGTCAACTTATGGGTGGTTCTACGTTTACTTAAAGTTATATTTAAATGAAATACTACGTTTTACCCCTTCGAGATCTGTAGAAGGTGTTCGAATATCACCGAAATTGTCAAAAGTTCAGCAAAAGTTCCGTTAAGCTGGTCGCTTACTTAATCGCGGCGCGACACCGCAAAACGTGAAGAAAAACGATGCATGGGATTTATTTTATGTATTTAAATGTACATCAATTTATCTCTGTAGTGAAAAAAGTAAGAGGAATTGTAAAAGTAAAATCCCATGCGAACAATTTCACTTCGGCGCACTCCGCGTTGCATAAGTCGGTGGAGGTTTACGGAAATTTTACTGAACTTTTGGTAATTTAGTCGGCCATCGATCAACTTCGGCAGCTCATAAATTTTTCACTTAAATTCAACTTTATGCTTCACTTCTCTGCGCTTAAATGTGACAAGCTTATTTCTCCCCTCACTGATGCAACACGAAGCACGCCGAAGAGAAATTATTTGCACGTGATTCTACACAAATCTGTATTTGGTTTTAATTTATAACTCGTAGAAGTGTGTTAGCGTTCATTTTCAATTGTTCTATTACATTGAATGATAGCTTATTACGAACAAAGTTCTTGCAATTTTTAAGTTCCTTATAACTAATTTATACTGTAGTTAATCTTTTTCACTTTTCTATTCGAATTAACTAAAAGTTTAGACAACTGCGACAACATTTAACGAAGAAAGTAAAAAAATTTAAAATAGAGGAATTTATATAACTTGAGCTTAATCTTAAACCACAGTACCAAATGAATTAAAAAATGTATATCTTAGATATTAATTGACTTTGAATTTCAAACAAATCCATGCCTAAAAATAATGATCCAGTTAATAAATAAGACTATGGCTACATATTTTACAAATGATATACTAATCTATTAGGTTTTTGAAGAATAAATTATTATAGAGTAGTACAGTTTAACACAAATAACACTGCGGCTTAGATTCTGTATATAGGGTGTCCCACGGTCACTCCAGCTTAGAACTAAAGTCAAACTTCCATATTACGAACTTTTATATAGCAAATTTCTCTATATAATGAACTTTTACAATGTACACTACTTTTTGAGTTAAAACTACACATAAAACCGTTTTTAAATAACGAAGTTAAATTTCTATATAACCAAATTTTTAAGACAAACCAAAAGTTTTTTGGTAAATGTCATGTACATACATACGCACATCTTCAAAGGGGTGATATTTAAAAATCAAATCCCTTTACTGAATGCAAAGGAATTTTTAAGTAAAGCTTTTAAGAATAGATGTACTAATCCTTCTTTTAAGCATCTAAAAATTACGTAAATTCTTTTATTAAATGCAAAGGAATTTCTAAGTGAAAGTTCTAAGAAAAACAATTGGGATTTAATCCTTCAGTGAAAAGTTCTTTTACGTATTTGTTTATTGTTTACCTAATTTATAAAAGGAATTTCCTAATTAGGGTTTTAGGAACACCTAGCATTTAAAGTTGAAACTTGCATTGCAAATTTTTATTTTAGCTTGTTTGTAGAGAAAACAGTTCTGGCGTACCTACATTACGAAAATTTTCAAAGCAAAAGTGTTTAAGCATCAGTGGAAAAGTTAACGTGCTGCAGGAAATTGATAAAGGTGCAAAAAAGAAAGACATTGCGGAAAAGTTCGGAATTTCAGCGAGTAGTTTATCAACAATATTAAAAATTCGCGAATCAATTTTGGAATCAGTCGATGATGCAAGACCTTCAGCGAAACGTGCTAGAACCTGCGCTTACGACGATTTAGATGAAGCAGTTTTAAAGCGGGTACATTTAATTCACAATAAGAATTTGCCAATTTTTGGACCATTAAATAAGGAAAAGGCGTTAAAATTTGCACAATCGCTTGTATTTACAAATTTCCAAGCAAGTACTGGCTGGATAAATTTAAAAAAAGGCACGGCATTGCTGAAAAAGTGATTTGTGGTGAAAGAGCGACTATTAATGAAGAAGGCTGTAATCAATGGAAAAACGGAACATTGAAGAAGATTTTGGAAAAGTACGAGGCAAGAAACATTTTCAACGCAGACAAAACCAGCTTATTCTTCAAGTGTACCCTTAATAGACCGCTTGCTTTAAAAAATGATAGATACTTCGGTGAAAGGCAGAGAAAAGAAGAATTACCGTCTTATTAGAAACGAACGTGATAGGAAGCGAAGAGTTTAAACCGCTAGTAATCGGGGAAGGTAAAAATCCACGTTGTTTCAAAGGGACCAAGTCGCTTGAGGTGGATTATTATTTTAACAAGAAAGCGTGGATGACTGACCAAATTTTTGAAGAGTGGTTATTAAAACTAGATAATCAAATGGCGAGACAATATAGAAAAATCGTTTTAATTGCGGATAACTGCCCAGCACATCCTTCTGCAATCACAGAAAAACTTAAAAATACAGAGCTGCTTCTTACCCTTCAAATTTAACCTCTAAACTGCATCCAATGGACCAAGGAATACCATTATCGTAAGAGAGTCTTAATTGGGATGATTAATTGAATTTAAGACAACATGTCTGACAAAATCATCGATTTAAGGCAATGCATTTCAGAGTTAACAAAAGTGTGAATTTATGAAGTAACTGAGATGACTATAAGAAGTTATTTTTCTAAAGCAGGATTTAAACGAAATATTGACGAATGGGAAGAAACTGATGAGTTGCCAGTTTCCGACCTTCAGAAATCGCGGGGAGCATTATGCCAATTGAATAAAATTACTGCCGATGTTATGTTAAGCGATTATCTCGAAGTTGATAATGATTTAATTACCACTCAATATCCTACCGATGAAGAAATGTTAGAAACCTTAAACAACAACCAAACCAATCAAACTATCGAAGACCTAGAAGAAGACTATGGTGAAGAACCCGCTAAAAAACCGTTCAACGAAGAAATGATTAAAGCATTTCAAACTATCCGTAGCGAATTGCAATATTACGCAAATGTACCTGGAAACATTTTTAATGCTCTCTATAAGTGTGAAGTCTATTTTGAAGATAGAACGTGCTTTAATTATTGTGTGTAACATAAAATTACAGACTTTTTTAAAAAACGTAATATGTACATATATGTAATTAATTTACTAGGTGTTATTTTTATACATATGTATATGTAAAACGCATAGGTAGTTGTACATAAATATACATTGTATTAAAAAATAAAGCAATGCAGTAAAAGGTGTTATTTCCCTATAACTATATTTCTCTATAGCGAATTTTTTTCAGGATTTAGCGACTTCGTTATATAAAAGTTCGACTGTATATGAAAAACTAAAAAAGTAACGAGAACCATATTTTGCATTGTATCTATTGCGATATGCTCTTTTGGCAGAAAATACTTTTAAGATGACCGCTCTCCTTAAAGCACCGGAAGTAGCTACCAACTTTATTTCTTGTTAAATACAACATACAAAATGCTTTTCTACATTCTAATTCAATATAAGCATTAAAGTAAGTTTACCAAGTTTTATTCTCCTTTCGATTAAGAATACTTTCAAGGCTAACTTTGGATTCGTCGAATAAAATTATTTTTTCTAAAAAATCCAGATCTATTTTTATAATTATATATTCACAATATTCGACGCCATTGCCTGGATTTTCAATATATAAGGCTTGGACAAAAGGTAATGTAAACCCATGCATTTTTGATTTTTCAAAATTCTTTGAATTGAACTACGAGAATGGCAAACACCGCGTTGTATTGATCGAATTGATGTCTGCGGATTTGCTGCAAAACAGCCTAGAGCATTAACTTCTGCGGCACCGTTTATTGTGACGGATTTAGGTAATTACCGTGGCTTTTTAATTTGTCTAAAATTCCTAAAGTTTGTAACGATTCTATTGAATACTTTTTCAGTAATAAGGTTTAAATGAGGAAATCTTTCATTAATTATCCTGCAGGTACAGTTACTTATTTGGTGGTATTCTCCGTGAACAAAAAATAAATTGAATATGTCCGAATTCAAATACTTCATTTTGCAAATTATGTAGTGCCTAAGTATGTCAGTGCATTACGTATACTTCCTAGTAGTCGCGGTACGGGCAACTACATGCTGGCTTGCAGAGTAACCCGTTCATGATAGGGAGCTTAGTCTGTATACAATAGCGTTACGCATGCCTGGGGTAATCCTGGGATTATGTCTGCGCTTGTAGCATGTAGGCTAAATACGTCAACACTGACCGGTATGGTGTCGATTCCGTAAGTAGGGAATGCTACATCGACATGGAGTACGATCTAGGTTAACAACCAGGTCTACCTTTAAGAACATTGCTAAAAAAACCGAAGCAAAGCCTCAGAAAATCAAATTGATGGTGGGCGGGTGAGATTGAACAAGATTGGTCCACCTTGGAATAAACGCGAGAAAATGGAATGGAAAGTAGGAACATGGAACGTAAGAGCGATGCATGGAAAGGAACGCGATATTTTGAGTGCAACGAGAGAGAGAAGGCTAGATGTGCTGCTTATGAGTGAAACTAAGTGGAAAAAGAAAGAAGTGATAGAGATGGATGAGGGAAGCCTAGGTTTCTGGTCTGGAGTAGATAGTCGGACGGATGGTTCAAAGGGAGTGAGATTGATTTTGAGCGAATTTGCTAAAGCAGATGTAAGCGAGTATGAATTGGTATCTCTACGGATACTCTGGGTTCGAATGAAGATAGGAATTAGGAAAGTAGTGGTTGTAGTGTATTATGCTCCGGTGAATGTTGATAACCAGGATGAATGTGAAACCTTTTGGATAGAGTTAGAACAGGTAATTAATGCATGTCACGTGAATGATAGAGTGATTTTACTGGGTGATCTGAATGGATGGGTAGGAGTAAGAAGAGAAAACATAGATCGTGTAATTGGCCCTTACGGCGATGCCAGAACAAAGGAGAATGGGGAAGCGTTAGAAAAGTGTATGTTTATATCAAATACATGGTTTAAACATAAGGACATCGATTTGTATACGTGGCAAAGAGGAGAGTGTAGAAGTAAAATTGATGTAATCGTTTATTATGAGAGACTACGTGAATTGGTAAAGGACACATGAATGATGAGAGGTTCTGAATGTGGGATGGATCATTTTCTGGTAATGATGAGCTTCGCAGAAAGTGGGTATATAAGAAGAAGGCAGTGGTAAGAAAGACTAGAGTGAAAGTGGAAAGATTGAAGGAGGTGAATGTGAGAGAGGAGTACATACAAAACCTAGAGAAGAGAATGTTGTCAGAAGAATCTGAATGGAAGTATGAAATTGGAAAAGGTGACGTCGAATGTACATGGAAGAGGTTCTAAAGCATCGTGATAGAGTGTGCAATTAAACTATGTGGAGAGAGTACGATTGGAAAGTCAAAAAAGAACGCATGGTGGAATGATGCAGTGCAAGATGCAGTAAAGGAGAAGAAACAGATATATAAGAGAATGATTGGAACTAAAGATGAGAAGAACGTAATGGAGCTACTGAAAGCATATCGGATCAAAAAGAAACGTGCAAAGGAAGCTGTGAAAGAGAGTAAAGAGCGTCTGAGGGTGAAGAAAGGAGTAAGAATACAGAATGATTTTGACGGTAATAAAAGATTGTTTTGGAAATAGCGAGAATTAAAAGGAGTGGGATGAAAGTAAAGTGATATTCCGTTGGAAAGAATATTTTAAAGGGGTGTATGGCAACAGGGATACTGGGATAAGTGTGAATGTGGAAAATGCTGGAATAAATATAATCCAAGAGAACGATAAGAGTATAGGCGCGAAAGAAGTACGAAATGCAATAAAAAGGCTTTAAAATGCGAAGACTGCTGGAGCAGATGGAGTTATAAACGAAATGTTAAAGTATAGCGGTATGCGACTAGGTGTATGATTCTGCAAACTATTTAATGCTTGTGTTCAATTAGCAAGAGTGCCAGAGGACTCGAAGAGTGCTATGATCGTGTCTCTGTACAAAGGCAAAGGTGGTAGATATGAATTCAAGATCTATAGAGCTATAAGTTTATTAAGTGTATCTGGGAAGGTGTTTGGTAGAATTATAATTGACAGAGTTTGCATAAATACTGAAAGGGAGATGTGGGATGTACAGGGTGGGTTCGTGCTTGGACGAGGGTGCGTGGATCAAATGTTTAGTTTGTAGCAAATGGTCGAGAAGTTTTTGCATGTTAATGAGGAAATGTATTGTACATTTGTGTATTTAGAGAAAGCTTATGGTAGTGTGAATAGATGCAAGTTATGGCCAACTCTGACGGAGTATGGTGTAAAGGGAGAACTACTGAATGCAATAAAAGCAATGTATGATGGAAGCAGAGCGTGTGTGAGAGTGAACGGTACAGTTAGTGAGTAGTTTGAAATTGAGCAAGGTATGAGACAAGGATGTGTGGTGTCTCCTTGGTTGTTTAATATATTTATGGATAAATGCGTGAGAAGTGCATGTGAGAACTTGAGTGGTATAAATATATGCAGCGAAGATGTAAAAGTGTTGATGTATGCAGATGACGAAGTACTAGTAGCTAAAATTAGGAGCCAAGTGCAACGAATTTTGAATAAATTTGTAGAAGTGCGTGAAATAATGGATTTGATAATCAACACTGGCAAAACAAAGGTAATGGTTTTCAATAGCAAAGGTGAAAAGGAAATATGCCAGCTGATGTTGAGTAGCGAAATAATTGAGCAAGTGGATAAGTTTGTTCACGTTGGCAGAATGTTTGGGAATGATGGGCGAGTAAATAGTGAAATTGAAAACAGAGTGAATGCAGGCAGGAGAATAATTGGCAGCATGTGGTCAGTAATCAAGAGTGAATAGTTAAGTATGGAAGCAAAGAAGGCTGTGTACAATAGCGTATTTGTTCCAATTGTTTTATATGGCACTGAGACTTGGGTATGTCAGAAGAAGCATATGAATATATTAAACGCCGTAAATATGAGGTACCTAAGAGTTACATGTGGCAAAACGAGACATGACAGAGTAAGGAATGAATGTGTGATGGATACGTGCTAAGTGAAGGAGACACTGCCTGAACTGTACGAAAGAAGTGCGTTAAGATGGTTTGGACATGTGCTACGAATGAGTAGTGAACGCTTAAGAAAGAGAATATATGAGGCAGGTATTAATAGAAAACTAAATAGGGGTAGACGGAGAAAGAGGCGGCTGAGTATGATTGAAGAAATTGTAAAAGGAAAGAAAATAAAGAGCGCAAAGAATAGGATAGCTTGCCAAAAACGTTGTATGAATTTAATTGAATGCAAATGAAGTATGTAAGGACAGAAAGGAATGGGGAAAATTAGTGAATGGGTGATAGTAGAGATGGTAGGATTGATGGGTAATAGTAGGATGGTTGTGGATACTGTATAATGGCGGGAGTTGTGGTGAAGGTTGGTGGTAGTGGGAGAGTGTTCGTTGCGTGGATGCATGCAGTGGTTTAGAAGGTGGAGGTTTGATACTGGGTTTTGGTTACCCCGCTAAGGGAATGGCATGATTGGCAGTAGTAGTAGTATTAGCAAATTATGTACTAATAATTATATCAAATTCAGAAAACCACAGCATCTAAAGTTAATAGATTCCTTTATCAAGAGTAATTTATGAATTAAAAACACTAACAGGATTAAGTAATAACACTAATACAAAAATAGGACACGAATCAACACAATAACAATCTAAAAAGTATTTTACAATATCTTAAAACTACAGAAAATCTGGAGGGGCTTAGAAAATTTTTGATAAATGGTTATCTAAGTCAATATCAACGATTTTACATTGTCAATACGGTAATCAAAGGTTACTACGAATATTACAAAAACCACAACATTTTTGAGTGCGACGGAAACATGTCCATAACTCAAAAACTGTTGAAGATAGGTATAGGAATATCGCATATGAATTGAAACCTTATTAAATTCTTCATTATATGGTATGATAAAAATGTAGTTCCATTTGGAAAAGCTGATTTTTTTGCAAATTTGTGTAGTCTGTGGACAGGCCTGAGTTCATCCCCTACAGCACGAGATATTTTAAAAATTTTTAGTAGATTAATATCCCACTGTTACTCCATATAGCTGTCAAAATATGATAACTTTAGTATTTACGGTTCGTGAGATATCTATTTTTAGTGGAACGTGATTTCGGCCCTTTGTAGGATAAAATAATTATATCTCAAAAAATATACACATTAAGAGAATAAAAATTGGAACACTTACTTAAATTTTTATGCTGAATTTCAAATCTGGTAAAAATCGATTATTAAATTTAAAAAATTATGTTGATAGTAACGTTTTCCTTGAAAATATTTTCAGTCGAAGGATCACATCGCATTCGGTACCCAAGCAAAATATGGTTTTCGTATCTTTTTTAGTTTTACATATACTTATAATATGCCATAACTGCGAGAAACCCGGTATAGTGCTATGAAGAAAAAAGAAAAAAGGAAATGTATGCTCGGAAGAAAAAAATCATTTTCGGTTCATGTGTAGCAAATATTATTTTTAATCATACTTTCTTGTTATTAAATGATCAAATTTAGTCTTAAATTTATATACGCCGGGTGTAACATAAGTTCATATCATAACTTCAGGAGGTGATATTTTGAGCAGTTTTAACTCAAAAAGTCTTAATAAGCCACGGTCGTAAAATTAACCGTTTTCTAGCTACAGGGTGTTGAAATTTCATTAAAATATCTGAATTTTTTGAATAACTCAAAAAGTAGAGAAAATAAATTCATTAAACCTGGCCAGTCTAATAGATTGTAATGTATGTAAATCACTAAAGGAAGTAAATGTGTACACTGGTTGTATAAAACCTAGAAAACGGTTAGTTTTACCATCATAGTTTATTAAGACATTTTGGGTTAAAAATGCTCAAAGAATCAACTTCTGAATTTATGCCATGTGCCATCGTTACACCCTGTATATATGTATATATATACTTAATTTTAATGGATTATATATCAAGTTATAAGATATGAATTCATATCTTATAACTTGGCCTCTCTTTGCATAAAATGTAAAACATTTGTAATTACTCCTCACATTTACCTGTTTAACGTTTCTTTGTTTCACTAAGATAGACTTCATTATAGATACAGATGGAACAAATAAAAGTTTAATGTAATAGAATTTTAATATGCATATATCGAGTCATTTGTAAAATATATCATATGGGTCTTATTTCTCAACTAGGTAATTATTTTTGAGCTTGGGTTTATCCTGAATTGGAAACTCATTAAAGATTTAAAATAAATAATTAATAAACCTTCATTTGAGCCTGCGGTTTTAAGTTATCGTTTGAAATTACCTGTCATAAAAGAATTAATTTGAAAAGATTATTTTAATAATGACAAATTTTATCTATACCATCATAGTTAATTTTATTTATCGATTAAGTTAGTATTTTTAAGAACGAACTTGTTATCAATTCTAAAATAGTTAATATCTGAAATAAAGTCTTGAATATCGATTTGATGATGTGATCTTAGATTATCATCCTCAACTAATTATCAAAAAGCAATAGTTTCAAGAGATCGTTTTAATAGCGATAAATATCGAAATTTTCTGTCATCAATCGCTCGTATTTCTCTATGAACACTCTGTAGTAAAAATTGAGATTGTGTGATGCTTTATCATTTTTCCATTAATATACTTTACTTTGTTTCATACGATTTTTATAGTATGCTGTTGCGTTACTGCTGATTATATTATTTACCTTAGTTATAAATGAATAAATGAAATAAGACCAATATTTGACATATACGAGGATAGTTCAGTAAGTCACGTAAAAATCAAATAAGCAGTTATTTTTTCGGTTTAAAAACATTTTATTTTTCAACTAGTTTCCTTCCAACAACAATATACTTATTCCAATGATATTCAAGACGATTAATTTCAGTAAAATAAGATTTATCAAAGTCTGCAAAATACGCGTCTACTTCGATGATCACTTCTACGTTGGATAAAATTTTTTTAACAGAATAAGTCCAGTTTTCATGTTTGGGAAGAAGAGATCGTCAGAAGGAGGCAAGTCCGGTTATTATGGGGGATGCAGAAGCATTTTGAAATGAAATTTATATATTTTGCGATTGTAATAGCTTGTAATAGCATATTATCGTGGTGCGACCAAATGTTTTTTCAAATGTGGCCAATTTTCTTTAATTTTTTTTCATTAAACTGGTTTAACAACGATGAATAATAATCTCCTGCTATTTGCCTACCTTTCTGAAGGTAGCCAATGAACATTATTTGACAAGCATCCCACAAAACACTTATCATGGCTAGCAGTTATGGCACTTCTTTAGCCTTCTTCCATGCACTTGAACCAGCTTCTCTCCATTGTGTCGATTGACTTTTGGGTTCCATAGTATAGTGGTGGAACCAAGTCTCATCAAGAATAGTAAATAGATGCAAAAATTCAATTATATTAAGCTTAAATAGCTTCAAACATTATTCCACAATCGTTGAACAATTATGCTTTTGGTTAACTGTTAACAAACGCATCACTCATCGTGAAGAAAGCTTTCCCATATCTAAATCAATACGTAAACTTGAACCACAGTACCAATTAGCAAGTTTAAAGCTTCCACAATTTCAAACACTATCACCAGATGATCAGCCTACACAATACCATGTACTTTTGGCATTTAAGACAACCCAGCGTCGCCAATACTCGTATAATCACTAATGAAAATCAGTTAACTACCTGTGAATCATATGAATCGATAAGGCAGAATTCAAACAATGTTTGTCAAGCTTTTGTTTTGTTTCTGTTATTGTTTTTCCTCTAAGAAAATTATGCTTAGTGAGAATGCGTAAATCACGGTTTCCATTCTAGCAAAATTATTACGTACAAGTCGATTACTTTAAATGGCTATTTAATCTAATCGACAGACGTTTTTTAAAATTGGTATGGCGTCATCTGGAGGAATTTATTGAAACAAAATAATATTGATTTCATTTTGGTGCAAATATCTTCTGCATCTTTACCTATTTTATTGAACTAGCCTCGTATGTAGAATCATGCCAAAATGGATACAGATGTGTAAAAAAATTGAATCTTGTTCTTAAATATGATAAATTTTAGTCTAAAAGTTAATTTATATACAGAGTATCTACAAATTCATGCTGAACACGGTGATCTCCGTTATTATAAGAGACATAGATTTGGTTAAATACGACGAAGTATACCTTATGTATTGAACTAAACAACCCTATTAATATATTCGCAAAATTCAATGTAGCTTAGGAGATACATATAGCAACAAGAGTGAATTTAATAAAAATTGAGTTTTCTCCACAACTGATTTGCCATGTTCTTTGAGTCTATTTTATTCTCTATTTATTGGTTTGATGCATTTTTCTAAATGTTGTTATTGTCCAGTTACAGCCATTAATTTAATTTTTTTCTTATGAGGGTTTCACTTAACTTTACCATCAGTAAAACTAGTTTTTTTTTTGCTTAAAAATATATCATATGTTATATTTACTTCAAAAAACGATAGTAAAATATGTATTTTATTATACATTTTTTTCATAAAAATCAGGAAGACGATAAAAAATAAAAATAGTTGATCTGTCATATTCCAATTTCGATTGTTGTCAGTATACTTTTGGTTTTTTGCAAGTGCTTCAAAATTTTTTGCTTTCATCTCGGTTTTTCTGATGTACTTGTGTGCATTCAAAACTGTTTCTTTTAAAATAATTTCAGTTTCTTTGAAATGTCGTGGTTAGCAATTTTTTAGAAGTGGGGGTATGAATAATAATAATTCTTTCATTATATTTAAGGGCTAAGTTGCAGTTGCAAGATAAATTTATTATGGAATATTTTATCAATAGTGATAGTTTCGATATGTTGTCCTGTTACATTCGGTGTCAAGAATTTGACTTGAACAACTGAAATATATTTAAACAACTACCCTGAACGCATTCAGGTATTTGATGAAAAACTTAATAAATTGTGGATCATTTACCAAATCCTATATCAAATCTTAACGAATATCTGAAGAAACCAAAACTGCTGTTCTGCAAAATCCAAATATTTCTACAAGAGAAATTGAAAATAATATTGACGTACCAAAACTTACCACACATAAAGTTTTAAAAACGTATAAGTATCATGCGTATAAGTAAAATGTATGCCAGTCATTAAGATCAAGAGACGATAAAAGACGCAGAACATTTTTCGAATGGTATTCCAGGAAAAGCAATATTAACAATAATTTTCCATATCAAATATTATGGTCTAACGAAAGTAGATTTACAAATAATGGATTGTTTACTAATAAAAATCTTCGGTATTGATCTATTGAAAATCATCATTTAGTGAGACATGTGTACAATCAAATAAATTCGTTTTGGTTTTAATGTCCGGTGTGGCATATTAGGATCCCATTTAATTGGATTTATTATTTATAATGATACTCTCAGTTCAGAGAGATACCTTAACTTGGTGCGATATAAGTAAATAGTTCACTTATCGCAGAAATGGGTTCATCAGGATGGTGCTCTGGCACATAATTCCAGAATAATTGCAAACTATTTTAATCAGCGTTTTAACAACAAATGAATGGGAACTTATGTACCAGCTATGTGGCCTCCGAAATCACCAGATTTAAATCCCCTAGATTTTTTTACGGCGATATTTTAAAGGAAGATGTACGTTCGGATATACAATAATGGTGAAGAACTTCAAGAAGTAGTCATTGAATAATATATAAATATATTACATGGTGTTTTCTGACGTTCCGTCAATTCATCTGTTCAAAGGTAACAAGTGCTTAGAAAATAATGGTCGAGTATTTGAATACCGTTAGTAGTTTTATAAGACTGATTATAATTTTGTTATGTGCACTAGTAAGTAGCGTTGTTTCCTTGTTTTTCAGCGCTATACTGATTTTGTTAAAACATTTATAACAAAAAATATGGTTTTTTGATTTTTACTATCAGTTTTCGCATTGTTGAAAAGTAAAAAGATCGTGATAATGATGGCAAAATTAAGTATAAGCCCCATAAGAAGAAATGAAGATAATGGCTATAACTGAATAACAGCATTTAGCAAAAAATGGATCAAACCAATAAATAAACAATAAAAATTTCTGTAAAATATCACAATACAAATTTTCTATCTGTTAAATCAAATGAGCTATTCAGAAAATTCAATTGTTTTATTTACTTTTGTTGCTATATCTCCTAAACTATATTGGATTTTGCACTATTTATATTGTGAGCCTTGGTAACCTTGCGTGTTTAAGACGCCGTCTAACATTTGTAATGAAAAGTTTGATATTTTTGAACATTTTGACATTTGTGCGTGATTAGTGGTGTTTATAGTGACTTGAAAATGCGCCTCAGCGTAAAAATGAAATTAACTCGTAAAATTTTCGTGCGATGATTTATTACGACTTTAGATGTGGATTATTAAGACAAGAGCGCATCGATCAACTTACTTCCACTTTTGGCGATAAAGCCCCATTCTTTGCCACTGTGAAACCTTGGTATAACGAGTTTAATCGTGGCCATCGTTCGCTCACCGGTGAAAGTCATAAAGGTCGTCCAAAATCAGTAGTTGTGCCAGAAAATACTGATGCTGTGCAAAAATTAATAAGGCAAGATCGTCATGTGACATACTGACATACGACCAGCATATATAAAATATTGCATTAACATTTAGCCGTGAAAAAAATTTGTTCTCGTTGGATCCCACAAAATAAAATCATTTGAAAAAGATGCTTACGAAATACAATGGCGGTGCTTCAAGAGACGTATATAATATTGTAACAGGTGAGGAATTATGGATATACGAGGGGTGCTGCAATTGTTTTGGGAATAGGTATGAAAACACAATGAAAATACAGTAACAATGCTTCTATGGTTCTTCAAAATATTCTCACTTAAAATAAATACACTTTAGAATGCGTGCGAATCACTTATTGATACACTTTTTCTATTCCGATAATGGTATAGCAGAAATGTGAGTTTTGAATGCTTCCACAGCATATTCAGGTGTTGAAAAACGGATTCCACGCATTTTATATTTGACAACCGGGAATAAAAAGAAATCATTTGGACTTAAATCTGGAGTGTATGGACAATGAGTCATTAATTCTTCCTTTTGCCGCATCAAATAATCAACAGTTTATGATGCTATGTGTGACGATGCATTGTCAAGGTGCAAGATGATCCGACATTTTGCATTAGTTTTTCTGATTTCATTGTTGACTTCCCGTAAACAAATGCTTTGTTTTTAGCTTATACGAATAAATCCAAGTTTCATCACCTGTAATGATGTTAAAAACCAAATTTGAAGTACCACGGTTAAATTTTTTCAGCATTTCCTTGTCCCATTAAAACGAGCCACGGGCACATAATTTTTTCACACCTAAATGGTCATGCAAAATCGTTGATATTTATTTCATGTCAATGCCTAGGGTCGATTTCATTTCATGGTAAGTCACATGCCGATTCATTTCAATCATCTTATGCACAGCATCAATTGCTTTTGAAACAACACTAGTTCGCAGACGACCTTCGCGAAATTTATCACTGAGACTACTGCGACCAAACTTGAATTCTGAAAACCAGCGATAAATTGTTGTTTTGGATGGTGTATTGTTATCACAAACCGAAACAAGACGATCCATACATTGTTGTTAAGTTAAATTTTTTTTAAAATTTAATACCATTTTTGTTGATAGTTGTTTATTTTACTCTTACATACAAATGTTACCAAACGATGTTTTATTCAACTGTCAATGCTACATGGCCTAAAAAATGTGCAACTTTACGATAGTGCCATCTATGATTCTCTAATAACGACGGAAGTTCCCGATTTCTGAAACATATGCAGCACCCCTAGTATGCATATGAGCCGGAAAGTAAATAGAAGTCGACTGTATGGGTGTTTTAAGATGAACCAAACCCAACAAAAGTTGTTCGCGCTTGAAGGACTTAGAAATAAATGGTCGCTTGTTTTTTTGGAAAAGCTGGTCATGGAAACAGTGCCTTTACAGGAACATAAAACAGCCACTTTTGAATGGTACACTGCTGTTTGTCTGCCTGAAATGTTCAGGGAAATAAGGAAAACAAACAAGCACCGTAGGATTATTATGCATAACGACAATGCGAGCTCTTGTATATCTCGTCTAACAACCAATTATTTGGATACCAAAAAATTAAATTAATGGGTCATCCGCCGTACAGTCCTGATTTGGCATCCAATGACTTCTTTTTGTTCCCAAACGTCAAGAATAAATTGCGTAGACAACGGTTTTCGTCGTGAGAAGTAGCCACTGATGGGTTCAAAAACCCAGTTTTAGAGACGTCTCAAACAGAATGGCAAACATGTTTTGACAATTGGTTGAAAAGAATGCAAAGGTGTATAGATCACACGGGAGAATATCTTGAGAAACAATAAATCAATTTTCAATGATAAATTATTGTTTCTTTATTATTAGGTTTATAATATAAATAGTGCCCTCGTAGTATATTGCACAAGGTATATTTCGTCCCATCTAACCAAATTTGCGTCTCTTTGAACAACCGAGATCGCCATGTTGGGAAGGAATGCTTTGTACATTGAAGAGTAGTAAAAATGAAGATATGAATCACGTCAAATACGCGTTTATAGTGATTTAGAATATGACTTGTAAGTGAATTATTCAATTTATTTATTTAGTTTTTGGAATGGTAGCTCTAAAGCTCTGAAAGCATTATTTATTAAATCATTTTATGTAAAAGTTAACGGGACTAATAAAATGCAAATCGTTATTTAGAATACTCAAAGTACTAATACGTTATTTACGAAAGGTAAGATTTTTAGCCTTTTTTAGTTGTATTTTAAAAACAATTTCACGACAAGCTTGGTTTAATAAGTAATTAATGTTTGAAATACAATTAAACATGAAAACGTAATTTTTGAAATTCTGTTGTATTCTATTCTAAACTGCACTTGTTTAAATATTCCTAGTTCCAGAATACTACAAAGCACAGCTAGTATTATATCACTGAGTATTTTATTACTATATTATAGAAATAATGAAAACATGATGTCTCAGTTATTTTTGAGAATTTAAACATTTGTTTGGTTTTCTACCTTTTAATGAACATTTTTCTGTTATTTTAGTTGGAATGGTACAGTTTTTATATATCATAAAAGTTTTTCTCATTACGTCACTGGCGAACAGTAATTTATAATCTACCACAGTGCGCTGAATTTGTAGCTGTGAGTAGACGTGTTTGTAAGTGCTCTTGCAACATTAGTTTTGTCTTTTATATTTATTAATTGTCCTATATATTTGAATAATTTGCAAATCTAAGATGCCTTTTACACGAGATCGACTACATGAAATTAATACCTGCATAGTATCTGCTATAAAAAGACAGCTGGATAACGACGATTTTATTAATAAACTAGTCGATCGTATAAGTGATAAAGTATTAGCAAATTTGGAAAATGAATTCAAGGATTCCCTGCTGCGTTTGGAACAAGAAAATAAAAAACTGCAAGAACAAATTGATAACTTAGAACAGTACTCCCGTCGTACTAATATTAGAGT